>OX578154.1:57258816-57321316 GCA_951213105.1 Amaurobius ferox
GAGAAACATATTCACTTTACATATGTAATATCATGCGATAAATTGGGTGACATCATTCTCGTGGATCTAGCTCGTTCCATTCCTAAGAAAAGATTCTTTGAGTAATACATTTGTATTTGGACGCCAATAGTCATTTATCTGCTGTAAGAATAACTTATTTCTCCGCCCATAACGCTTGGCGAGATTTTGGCGACAGTATTTGGCGGAATGTCGCCAACTTGGCGACTTTTTAAATGTTGGCAAATTAACGAAAATCTCGCCAAATGGATGAAGATGACGACTAATTAAAGAAAATTCAGTGTCTTGGAAGAATATAAGTATCTACTATAAGAATAACCTATTTTTTTGCTGTAAAAGTAGTAAATTCATTGCATTATATAAGGAAAGTCATGTGCTGCCCATATCAGATTTTTTTTCTTTAGATTCGAATTAGCTTAGTGATACCCAGCTACAAACTGTTGAAATGTCTGAATTTTCACTAAGTTGTCACAATTGAGGTTTTACAGATAATACCTTAACACCTTAGTTTGGTAAAACATTGTCTGTTTGGTAAACATCGGACATAATTTTATATTTCACCATGATTAGAACATTCCGAATCAATAAATAGTAATAAACTTCACTTTAGACAAATTGGTTTTTATTAAGATAGTAGAATTTAGACCAAAAATATTTAGAATTATAGCTTTTGGTTTTGTTCTAGCACAAGAATATTATTTATTTTTTTATTAATTTTGAACTGTCATCAGAACGAAGCTATTGATTATGTTGCACTAAATGATAACTCCAGCTAGCTTCTTTGTGAGCCAGAAGAATTTGGACCAAAAATATTTGGAATTATAGCTTTTGTTTTTGTTCTAGCACAAGAATATTGTTTGTTTTTTATTAATTTTGAACTGTTATCAGAACGAAGCGATTGATTATGTTGCACTAAATGATAACTCTAGTTAGTTTCTTTGTGAGCCAGAAGAATTTAGACCAAACATATGTAGAACTATAGCTTTTGTTTTGTTCTAGCACAAGAATATTGTTTATTTTTATTAAGATTGAACTGTCATCAGAACGAAGCTAATTATGTTGCACTAAATGATAACTCCAGCTAGCTTCTTTGTGAGACAGAAGAATTTGGTCCAAAAATATTTAGAATTATACCTTTTGTTTTTGTTCTAGCACAAGAATATTGTTAATTTTTTATTAATTTGAACTGTCATCAGAACGAAGCGATTGATTATGCTGTACTAAATGATAACTCCAGCTAGCGTCTTTGTGAGCCAGAAGAATTTGGACCAAAAATATTTAGAACTATATCTTTTGTTTTGTTCTAGCACAAGAATATTGTTTATTTTTATTAATTTTGAACTACCATCCGAACGAAGCGATTGATTAGGCTGCACTAAATGATAACTCTAGCTAGCTGCTTTGTGAACCAGAAGCTTTTCCTTGTTATCTATCAAATGTTTCATTTCTAACAGAGGGTGTGATTTCGCTTTCATGATGAATCCTACTTTTTGTGTTCTATAGTCTATATATGTGCTAATTAATTGCCACTTTCCTACTGTTGGCGACAAAGAAATTAGCCATACATTTCTCACATCTAATATTATTTTCTGTAGCTGTCTTAATAAAAGGGGGCTCTTCTTGTAATTTATCCTTAAATATGCATTTTCTTTTAGACATCATAGTTGGGGACCAATAAGACTAAAACAGATGTTTTGTATCGAAACATACTTATTGTTAGCAAATATCACATACTTACTAAACTTTTACTTTTTCTTCTAACTACAAATAAACATATAGTAGAAGTGACGGCTCGTTAGCTGATACATGAGAAGCGCAAAGTTATCAGTTGAATGGGTTGTTATTATTATTATTTGACGAATTTTTCATTCTCGTTTGGCTATTTCTGCCAATTTTTGGCTATTTGATAATACTTGTGCCAATAACGCAATGTGTTTTGATGATGCTCGTTGTCGAGGAATCCCGCCACTGAATCTGCATCACCGATTCCTGAAGTCATCAGCCATCACTGTATGGTAGATATATAGGAAGAAATCAACAATAATATTTCGTATAAGTTAGGTTAGCATAAGGCATGTTGGACGCAATAACACAATACTTTGATACTCCAACAGCTGAACAGTTTCTATGGTAGAATCTGATTATTCTGACGCCATTGGCTGACGCCTATGTTTGCCCCCACATAATGAGTAGGGGGTGCATGGCTGGTTATATGTCTATGGGTTAAACATTTGAAGAAAATAATCTTTAACAAGAAGAAGAGAAGCTTCCATTGGTCTAATGTAAACATGAATGAAGGCGAATGTTTCATCGTTCTGAATAAACAACTTTACAGGGGAAAATAAAATTTTGACGGCTCTCCCCAATCCTTCATAAAATTACAGGACAAATTTAAGTTTTAAAAAATTAAATAAATCTAAAGAACAGATACTTGAAAATATGGGCAATCCTTATTAAGTAATTGATATATGGTCACTGTAATTATCAATCAAAAGTCTTCACACAGCTGCACTGCTGTCCGGCCACACACTTAGCTACAGTAAACCTTCGGGTCTGTCGTGTGGTCTGGGTTTTCATCACTTTCAACACAGCTGCACTGCCAACGGCCGTACCGTGCTGAAAACACCGGTTCTCGTTAGATCACCGAAGTCAGGCAGCATCGGGCGCGGTTAGTACTTGGGTGGGTGACCACCTGGGAACACCGCGTGCTGTTGGCACATTTCGGGCGCGGTAGCCCGGTGGTTTGCGCGCTGGATTTGCACGCTGCCACAACTGCCACCGTGTTCATGCGGAGTACGATCACGTTAAACATGTGGGTCCGTAAGTTCTTCCGAGAGATTGGTGGTAGGGGAAGGAGGATATGGTCCCTGTAGATGCTCCCCCCCACTGGGTTCCAGTCTAAATTGGGTGGTACTTCCCGGCCATCCAATCAGTTACCTTACACCTTTCTGGTAGGTCGGACGGTCTGGATCTCAACAACAACAACAACACCGATGCACTGAATCTGTGGCAACAGACGACTCTGCTCCTGCCAAAGACATCGATCGAAGATGCTAGGATACCCGAATTATAAGTTCGGAGTCGAAGCTAGCTTTTGCTCTTATCTTAGAATGTCGGTCTTATAAGCACGAGGTCCCGAGTTCGGTCCTGGCAACTATCCATTCCTACAATGATGACTGGACGTTTGAAACACTCAACCTTCTCCCTTCAACAATCTCACCTCTCAAAAACGAGATGGCAGAACCACACGGAGTCAGAAGCCCTACCACGCCATTCTTGGTTGACCACGACTGATGTCACGCCCGAGGTACGACACGCCTCCTGGCCATACACAAGTTCCTACAAATCTATTATCAAGAGTGTACTCTTGATACACCCTCTGAGAACCGATATACTATAAAGAATCAGCTACCACATCTTCATCAAAATTGAAATCGGAATTTTTGTCGCTTTTAAGTTATAAAGTACAGTAAAGTTCCGATTATCCAAGCTACTGTGGACCAACGAACAAATCGGATACTGCCAAACTCAGATAACACGGAAAAGCTTGGTATGTATAGTTTAACGCTACGATATTGTATCCCCTTCCCTATAGAATATATCCATTCGTGCCATTGAGTATAACAAAAAGAAATATATACAATAAATATATATGTATAATTATATGATTGTTTGTGTAGTATACACTATATAGCTTGGTTGTGCTTTTATCCATTCAATTTATTGCAGAAAGGTCTTAATTGCATTTAAACCGCCCTGCAATACGTGTGATATATTCTTAAGACTTCTTCTGGGCACATATCCCCCTCCTTCTTTTCCTTCTCCTGTTCTTCTTCACTTAATGCCTTTATAAATATGTCATCGGTCATCTCTTGTTGCTCATTCTCATATTTCCAGTCATGAATATTTTCTGCCGTGATAGGTTCTGAAACTGTAATCTTTTTACTAGCTCTGTGAGCGGAAGATTATCTTCATCATTATTATTTTCCTTATATACATAATGTATAAGGAAAGTATTGTGACGGGGTCGAAAATTCGAATTCGAGTTTTCGACGGGATAGCACGTTTCAAGCATCCCTGATCACGAATCGAACATTTTTAAAGTGATGTCTGTGTGTGTGTGTGAAAGTATGTGTGTGTGTGTGTGTGTGTGTGTGTGTGTATGTGGTGTCAGTGAGCCTGTGGAGACGATAACTGACGAATGAATGGACCGATTCGAATGAAATGTGGTACAAAAATTAAAGTCCGTAAACACTGGAAGCCTATTGTTTTTATACGCAATCGAATGTTCAGAACCTCCTAAATTTTCGAGTGAAATTTTGAAAAAATCGTCAAAAAAAAAAAAACCTCTAATAAAGTTACGCAAATAGACATTTCTTATGTAATTTTTCATTAGAAAACGATTGACATAAATTTTAGAACGCTAACATGAACCGGCTGTAAGTATTTATCGGCTGTAAGAATAACTTACTTCTCCGTCCATAACGCTTGGCGAGATTTTGGCGACGAATTTGGTGGAATGTCGCCAACTTGGCGACTTTTTTAATGTTGCTAAATTAACGAAAAACTCGCCAAATAGATAAAAATGACGCTAAATCAATGAAAATGACGACTCATTGACGATAATTCAGAATATAAGTATCTACTAAAAAAAGAATATAAGTATCTACTATAATAATAATTTATTTTTTCTACTGTAAAAGTTATAAATTCATTGCATTATATAAGGAAAGTCATGTGCTGCTGACATCAGATTTTCTTCTTTGATTTCACCGGAGAAACGTTTTAGGAGAAACATGTTATTCTAACTATTCTAAGTAGTAACTCTAAGTAGAGCAACTTCAAGAAAGAAATATGCTTTAGAGTTGATGTTTCAAAAGAGAAAATGATGAGTCGAAGTATAAATTCATGTATAAAAAAGAGGCCATGAGGAGACATATCTGCCAAAATGTGTAGAATTAAGGCGGTAAAGGCTGCAATTAAAATAAATGTTTAAACTGTTCATAACGATGTAGGAAGGGATGACGCCGTATTAGTGGACTGGCATATTGCCAAGTCGGAATATTACACCGACTATATGAAATTAAGAGTCTATCATTCTGTCAATATATTTGTTCTTTACAATTCCGCAGTTTTTGATCGAATTTTTTTAAATTTTGTATGGACATTATTTAATTGCGTGTTATCGTGTTTCTAAGTTCAGGGTCAAGATATTTATAAAAACGTAAAATTAATTCCTCCATAAGAAAGCACTACGCGAACGATTTATTCTGAAACTTTATTCGGGGAAAATTATGTAGTTGAACATTGAAATTAAACTGTTTTCATTGTGAAAAAATGTCAAATGTGTTTATAACGAAGGCAATATTGCTTTTTTTAGCCGATCTGAATAATAAAAATCTGATGTGAGCAACACATGACTTTCCTTATATAATGCAATAGATTTACTACTTTTACAATAAAAAAGGAATGTATAAAATCCACGGCGCTGTGTTTTTAACAGTATCTTTCTGTCAATATATTTGTTCTTTACAATTACACAGTTTTTGATCGAATTTTTTAAAATTTTGTATGGACATTCTTTATTTAATTGCGTGTTATCGTGCTTCTAAGTCCAGGGTCAAGATATTTATAAAAAAGCAAAATTAATTCCTCCATAAGAAAACACTACGCGAACGATTTATTCTGAAATTTTATTCGGGGGAAAATTATGTGGTTGAATATTGAAATTAAACTGTTTTCATTGTGAAAAAATGTCAAATGTGTTTATAACGAAGGCAATATTGCTTTTTTCAGCCGATCTGAATCATGAAAATCTGATGTGGGCAGCACATGACTTATAATGCAATGGATTTACTAGTTTTACAATAAAAAAAGAATGTACAAAATCCACGGCGCTGTGTTTTTATTGTTGAATTGTACATTGGGCGATTTTAAGGATGACAACATGTAAAACTATTTCAAAATACTCAATTAATTTAGATCAACTCTAAACAATCATCAATACTGATAGTATCCTCCATAAGCGATATAGTCCATATATTAAGATATTTTAATATTTATTTCACCTAGTCGTCATTTTTATTGATTTAGCGTCATTTTTATCAATTTAGCGATCTTTTCGTTAATTTGGCAACATTTAAAAAAGTCGCCAAGCTTTTAATAAATTTACGCACATAGACATTTCTTGTGTAATTTTTCCTTAGAAAACAATTAATATAAACTTTAGAATGTTAGCACGAATAGATCTTCAAATAAGCAGCATTCAAATAAGAGCACATACTTCAAATAACTTTGCCAAAATGTCCCATAAATAAAAAAAAAATATTAACTATTGAGAAACATGTTGACTTTTCATATGTAATGTCATGCGATAAATTTGATGACATCATTCTCGTGGATCTAGCTCATTCCATTCATGAGAAAAGATACTGTGAGTATTACTTTTGTATTTGAATGCCAATAACCATTTATCTGCTATAAGAATAACTTATTTATCCATCCATAACGCTTGGTGATTTTGTCGACGAATTTGGCGGAAGGTCGCCAACTTGGCGACTATTTAAATGTTGCCAAATTTATTAAAATCTCGATAAATGGATGAAAATGACGCTAAATCAATGAAAATGACGACTAATTGACGAAAATTCAATATCTTGGAAAGAATATAAGTATCTACTATAAGAATAACCTATTTGTTTTTATTGTAAAAGTAGTAAATTCATTGCATTATATAAGCAAAGTCATGTGCTGCCCACATCATATTTTTTTTGTGTGTGTGAATGCTACACCGTAAAACAGTCTTCAGCCTTTGGTTCATGATTTTCAACTACTTTGTTGATAATTTCGTTAAGAAAAACCACAATTCCAGACGTTCATGAAAATTTCAGCTTCATTTCCGAAATATTCACTTAATTATCGTTTGCCGAAGTGTTATTTTCATATTTATATATATATATCATAACTATCAGGAATATTTCTCCCCATTACAGCTATCTGATTCAATTGAAACTTTTAGTAACATGTTTGCAAATGTTTTAGAGTGAAAATATCATTGACATTTTTAAAGTCTGTTATATAATTCATCGTGACCGATGATTATCTATCTGTTTGTCTGTTTCAACTTCTTTGATGGCATTTTTAACATATTTTCTTACGTCCCAGAAAGCTCAAATTTGGAGCTTAGTCAAGTAGAACATTTTGACCTATTAAAATTTGGCGGATCCTCAAAAAATAGAACCGGCATAATACACTGCCAGGTTTTTAATGTAACTGTATAAATTGAGCTCAATGGTTTATGTCAATATATTTCTAATGACATTGAAACTGCTCATGACGAGTTTTGAATAAAGCTTTTACCACAAAAACGAAGTTCTTATATTCACTTGTTAATTTGAGTCGCTTGTTTGATTTTTGCAAAGAGTTTCAAATTCATATGCATTTTATTGTATTTAATTAAATGGTTCTGTGGTATTAAGACCGGCTCGATACAACCTTCTAACACCTATTTTAACTTCCTCTTTTTGGCACAACTTGCCCAAACCACTTTTACTTTCCCTACAATACACGGTAATGTATAGGGAAAGTATTGGAATCGTGTCGAAAATCGGAACGAGTTTTCGACGAATTTTACGAACACTCTAGAGCATGAAAGACATATTTTTAGCGTAACGTTTGTATGTGTGTGTCTGTGCAGAGTGTATGTATTCACTCTAACTCAATAACTCAAATTCTACTCGACAAAAAAAAAAAAAAAAAAAAAAAAAAAACTGGTATTTTTTGGATTACCCTGGTGCTAAATAGATTTTGGTACAATGAAAAATAAATGTAGCCTTTTTCTGCGAAATAGCCCGAAAAAATCGTCAAAACCAGAAATAAAAGAAAAATCATTATTAAATGTATTAATTAAATGCTCGTTATACAGGTTGTCCCAAAAAGATTGAAACGTGATTTAATTCTTTACCTGTTGGAGATAAGTGGGCAGTGTAAATTGCAAAAATGTTGAAAGTAAGGTAAGACTACGTTAATAAAATAGTCCTCCCATTCATTTTCAAAAGGTTACACTTTTTAAATTTTTATACGACCTCCTTAGACAAATTGGGTCAATTAGGAAATTTTTATTAAAAAATTATTTAAAAAAACCCGTATATCTGTATCTTTAAAATCAACTCAATTATGATAAAGCAAAAAATCTGACTTATACTATTTTTCCGTACCATGTGAAAGGATGTTTCACCAGTGGAAATAGGGATCATAAACAAATTCACGATGGATATTGTTTAGATCAAAAATACGTTAATGTCTGTCAAAATTTTTTTATCACAAATGCATCTAAATAAAGCATTACACAGACAGAGATCATATAAAGCAGTTATACACTCACTACGCGGTTTGGAATCCTATGTATTATCATCAAGTTTTATTTTTTTTGTGATATATCACAAATTTACATTTCTAATTTGATATATGGTCCCCATTCACAATGTTCAATTTTCAATTAAATATAACTCGCTCAATTTTAATGATCCAGATTATGTGTTTTTTTTTTTGATAATCTTGTTGCATTAAAAATAATAATTTTCTGATTGATCAAATTTGTCTTTAAGGGGGTCGTATAAAAATTTAAAAAGTGTAACTTTTTTAAAATGAATGGGAGCACTATTTCATTAACGTAGTCTTATTTCCTACCTTACTTTCAACATTTTTGCAATTTACATTGCCCACTTATCTCCAACAGCTAAAGAATTAAAGAGCGTTTCAATCTTTTTGGGACACCCTGTATACGTATTTTTTATGTCTAAACGAATAAGACCACCAACCATGTCTGAAGCGTAAGCTGTCCAATGAAACAGAGGATGTCTTAGAACTGCAAATTCTAAATAACACTTTTTTTTTTTTTTCAAATGGCCAGGCACTTGACTTTCATCATTCGCCTTTGTCAGCGGCCAGAACGTGAACCATTTAGCCGTCCAAGGACGTTGCCCCAGGCGCACCAGAGGGGGGCGGAACACACTGCGCCCACAACACAAACATCCATGCCTTACGTGGGACTCGAACCCACCACGCGGCGGTCGAGCGATTGCTGTGGAAAAGCTCGCCTTGACCACTCGACAACCACGTCGGCATAACACTAAATATGTATGCATGACATTTTCAACAATTAAAATTAATTTAAAGAAATTGAATGTGAGTCTATAAGGAAAGTCATGTACTGCCCATATCAGATTTTTCTATACAGTTAACAAACAGTAAGTTTTTTTTATTCTTTAAAAATTATGCGTGAAGATAACTTTGCATCTCAAGAGCATTTCATACACATTTTACTTTCCCTACTATGCATGCTCATGTATAGGGAAAATATTGGAACCGTGTCGAAAATCGTAACTCCAGTTTTCGACAAATCTACAAGTTTCGAGCACACAAGACAACTATTTTTAGCGTGACGTTTGTGTGTGCGTCTGTCTGTGCAGTGTAGTATGTATCCACTCTAACTGGAAGACAAATTGACAAAGTTTCATAAATTTTATAGATCAAGCACTTGCAAATGACTCTGGTGCTGATTAGATTTTGGTACAATTCGGGATAAAAGAGCCTGCTTTTTTTCCGAAATAGCCTGCAAAATTCGAATGTATTCACTCTAACTAAAAACTAATTGACCGAATTTCGCAAAATTTGGTAAATATTTCACTTGAGGGATATCCTGGTGCTGATTAAATTTTGGTACGATTTGGAAAAAACCTGCCTTTTTTATGAAATGGCCCTCAAAAATCATCAAAATCTAAAATAAAAAAATCTGATGTGGGCAACACATGACTTTCCTTATATAACGTAATGAATTTACTACTTTTACAGTAAAAAAATAGGTTTTTCTTATAGTAGATACTATTATTCTTTCCAAGATATTGAATTTTCGACAATGAGTCGTCATTTTCATTGATTTATCGTCATTTTTATCCATTAGGAGAGATTTTCGTTAATTTGGCAACATTTCAAAAAGTCGCCAAGTTGGCGGCATTCCGCCAAATTCGTCGCCAAAATTTTGCCAAACGTTATGCACTAAAGAATAAGTTATTCTTACAGCAGATAAATGACTATTGGCGTTCAAATACAAAAGTATTACTCAAAGTATTTATTCTCATGAATGGAACGAGCTAGATTCACGAGAATGATGTCACCCAATTTATCGCATGATATTACATGTGAAAAGTGAACATGTTTCTTAATAGGAAATATTTTTTCTTTTATTTTATATGACTTTTTGATAATTTTTTTGAAAAATGTACAATATCTCGAGAACGGTTCATGTTAGCGTTCTAAAATTTATGTCAATCGTTTTGTAACGCAAAATTACATAAGAAATGTCAATTTGCGTAACTTTATTAGTGGTTTTGATTTTTTGACGATTTTTTCAAAATTTCATTCGAAAATTTAGGAAGGCTCTGAACATTCGATTGCGTATAAAAACAATAGGCTTCCAGTGTTTACGGATTGTGATTTTTGTACCAAATTTGGTTCAGATCAGTTCATTCGTTCGTCAGTTATCGTCTTCACAGACTCACTGACACCCACACACACACACACAGACATCATTTAAAAAATGTTTGATTCGTGATCAGGGACACTTGAAATGTGCTCTCCCGTCGAGAACTCAAATTCGAATTTTCGACCCTGTCACAATAGTTTCCTTATACATTATGTATATAAGGAAAGTAAAAAAAACTACGCCTACTGAAATATATCACTATAATGCTTGTTTTATATGTAATTTTAACGATGAAAAGAATAAAACCAATCCCATTACTCTAAGATTAGCCGTTCTCGAGACATATTACTTTTTATCGCATTTTTGTTATGCTGTTTTTTAAAATACGTACAGTTTCCAAATTAAAACTAAAATTGAATTAAAAGCGCACATTTATAGTGTCATTTCAAATAATTATGCTTGTTATTTTGGTCAATAAAATTTAATGTACTGGATTATTAAAGAAATGAAGAGAAAATAAATTTGAGTCTGTAGAGAAAATCATGGGCTGTCCACAACAGATTTCTTTTATTTTTTCCGGGGAATAAATTTAGGTATTTTGAGGGGATTTTTTAAATAAAATATAAAACAATTTGAATTGACACATTTTACTTTCCTTATATACATAATGTATAAGGAAAGTACTGTGACGGGGTCGAAAATTCGAATCCGAGTTTTCGAGGGAAGAGCACGTTTCAAGTATCCCTGATCACGAATCAAACATTTTTGAAGTGATGTCTGTGTGTGTGTGTGTGTCAGTGAGTCTGTGGAGACGATAACTGACGAACGAATGGACCGATTCGAACGAAATTTGGTACAAAAATCACAATCCGTAAACACTGGAAGCCTATTGTTTTTATACGCAATCGAATGTTCCGAACCCTCTAAATTTTCGAGTGAAATTTTGAAAAAATTGCCAAAAAATCAAAACCGCTAATAAAGTTACCCAAATAGACATTTCTTATGTAATTTTTCATGAGAAAATGATTGCCATAAATTTTAGAACGCTAACATGAACCGTTTTTAAGATATTGCACATTTTTCAAATAAATTTATCAAAAAATCCCATAAATTAAAGAAATATATTAACTGTTGAGAAACATGTTCACTTTTCATATGTAATACCATGCGATAAATTGGGTGACATCATTCTCGTGGATCTAGCTCGTTCCGTTCATGAGAAAAGATAATTTGAGTAATACTTTTGTATTTGGACGCCAATAGTCATTTTTCTGCTATAGGAATAACTTATTTCTTCGTCCTATAAAGCTTAGCGAGATTTTGGCGACGAATTTGGTGAAATGTCACCAACTTGACGACTTTTTTAAATGTTGCTAAATTAACGGAAATACCTCCAAATGGAAAAAAATGACGACTACTAATTGTCGAAAATTCAATATCTTGGAAAGAATATAAGTATCTACTATAAGAAAAACCTAATTTTTTTACTGTAAAAGTAGTAAATTCATTGCATTATATAAGGAAAGTCATGTGTTGTTACATCAGATTTTTTTTAAATATTCACGTGAGTTAAACCTTCTAAATATAATCCCTGAAGTAAAGTACATGAAAGATTAAAACTGATGATATAAAAAATTGATACGTCAACTTATAAACTAAGATTGATGAACCCGGTTGTCGCCTTTTTTTTTGCGCTCCCTCAAAGTGATATGATCATAAAATTCTGCTTTTTCTTGTTACGTATCTAAAAATTTCAATTTTAAAAATACGGAATATCACTTCCAAAAATACTTTTTATGTCCGATAAAAATAAATTTCACTTCCTTAAGTTTTTCTTTGTAGATATTTTTTTTTCTTTTAATAATTCTACAAACAAAAAAAGAGACTTCAGTTTGTCATTAATTTTGCAAAATTCCCTTGGGCGTTCTTAAATGTTCAATAAATTAACTATACACAACACTGTCGAATATGCTTTACATTTTATTGATTAATGAGTTTGGCAGCTGGCAGCCATTAAATTTACGGACACTGGAGTCCAAAATATATTTACATAGAGTTAGAAAGTAGGAGATAAAACTCCTATGGATGAAACGCTTGAAAATGCCATAATGCTTATCATATTTAGGTGTCGTTATAGTCTAGGTGTCGTCGAATCATATCTAGGTGTCGTTAGTATTATCAAAGTAGCCGCTACTGTTAGTTGATACAAAAGAAAGGCGTAATATTTAGTACATGCATTTTTCATTATTTTTAAATAATATAGGATACAATACAGAGTATATGGCGATAAAAACAAATTGAAAGATAAAATGATTTTAAATACGCAAGAATATTCTTTATTGATTCGGTTCTGATTTGTATTGCTTTAATAATGTATTTTACAAAATTGACAGTTTAAATAAATATTTTAGGCCTTTAACCATAGAAGATATAATTCATGACTACTTATCTTACCCCAGCGCCACCTGAATTATTATTACTTTCCTTATATACATAATGTATAAGGAACGTTTTGTGACGGGGTCGAAAATTCGAATTCGAGTTTTCGACGGGAGAGCACGTTTCAAGCATCCCTGATCACGAATCAAACATTTTTGAAGTGATGTCTGTGTGTGCGTGCGTGTGTGTGTGTGTGTGTGTGTGTGTCAGTGGGTCTGTGGAGACGATAACTGATGAACAAATGGACCGATTTGAACCAAATTTGGTACAAAAATCACAATCCGTAAACACTGGAAGCCTATTGTTTTTATACACAATCGAATGTTCAGAACCCCCTAAATTTTCGAATGAAATTTTGAAAAAATCGTCAAGAAATCAAAACCATTAATAAAGTTACGCAAATAGACATTTCTTTTGTAATTTTTCATTAGAAAACGATTGACATAAATTTTGAACGCTAACATGAACCGTTCTCGAGATATTGTATATTTTTCAAAAAAATTATCAAAAAGTCATATAAAATAAAAAAAAATTATTTCCTATTGAGAAACATATTCATTTTTCATATATAATACCATGCGATAAATTGGGTGACATCATTCTCGTGGATCTAACTCGTTCCATTCATGAAAAAAGATACTTTGAGTAATACTTTTATATTTGAACGCCAATAGTCATTTATCTGCTGTAAGAATAACTTATTTCTCAGTGCATAACGCTTGGCGAGATTTTGGCGACGAATTTGGCGGAATGTAGCCAACTTGGCGACTTTTTGAAATGTTGCCAAATTAACGAAAATCTCGGCAAATGGATAAAAATGACGCTAAATCAATGAAAATGACGACTAATTGTCAAAAATTCAATATCTTGGAAAGAATATTAGTATCTACTTTAAGAAAAACCTATTTTTTTTTACAGTAAAAGTAGTAAATTCATTACATTATATAAGGAAAGTCATGTGTTGCCCACATCAGATTTTCTCAAACTATATTGGCGTTTTCTTAATTTGGAGTTTTAATTCATTTTACCGCCATGAATTTTTACATACATAAAAACAAGGATATTTCATGAAATACCAAACCAATCGGATTTATTTTTCTGAGCAATGAGCAAAAAACAAACCTAATTATAATTATACTACCAATTTGATCAAACTGTTGATGATATGCAAATCATGGCGTTAAGTCATTCATAGGCAGCGCAAACAGTGAGCACATATTATGTTTCCCCTGTGAACTTCTGCAATTTAAGATTTTATTTCAGTGTTTATCAACTCAAAATAGTTTTTTACGGATCCGAAGTATCGTTTGAAACAATCTTGCGATGTATTGAAGACAGCATTGATGGAGAAGTGGAACTTATTGCCCCAAACTCTAATTACCACCTTTTGAAAAGCAGGAAATCACGCTGTGATATATGTACACGAGTTCGACGAAATTATTATATTTCCTACTATTATTAAAAGTCGGCATTTGGTTCCAAGTTATTCAATTTTTTCTAAAATATCCTTGTCACACATTATTCCAATTTTTATTGTTTCACAATTAGTTAGTTTTGTATCGTATATACTCATATTTGTTTTTTCAGTTTGTATTTATGTGTCATGATGCTATATATGTATCACTCTTAAAAATTCATTCAATTATATTGACCAGCTGTTGAGACGTCAATGTTCTTGTGCATGTAAAGATAATTTTGGACACCAGTATAAATTGTGAATAACTATGTAACAGTACTATGTAACAGTATTGTAAATAACTATGTAAAGTTGCTGACACCGCCGCCGCCGCTGCTGTTTGACAAATTTCTCGTTCCTCGAGATTCTGTGCTTTGTACCGCAAAAACGATAGCATACAAAAATATAAAATTTGGTACACTTATAGAGAAGGGTTTGGAGAATACGTTGATATAAACTGTTTTTCGATATATATTGTAGTTTAAGAAATCTTTAATGTCAAAGTCAAAGACAAAATATTTGAGCTGTGAGTTCGCGCCCTGGATAGACTAATAATAGCATGACCACGAATTTTCTGCATGCCGGTATCTACGTAGTTGAGTTTTTCAGGACGGAGCCATTTTTTTACTTTCGATGTAGTTTACGAAATATTTCACTTTTTATGCACTTCTGAAGTGAAAAATGTTATTTCGTATCTGCACGTCCATCGATTTCCTCTGTCTTGTACCGTAAAAACTATAGCATACAACAATATGGCATTTGGTACATTTATAGAGAGATAATAGGGTAACATGATGAAATAAACCGTATACCGATTTAAACTTTAGTTTAGCTTGAAATAGCTCACGAAGCGAGCTTTGCGAGAGCAGCGAGTACGACTTCCCGACTCGCGAAGCGATTACGGGGTTGGCGAAACCTAGCGAGCAGTGGACAGAGACCCCTAGTATTGTAAAATTCACTTTATTTTTGGTTGTTTTTCTTTTCGCAACAGAGGAAATGATTTGTTCTGATTTTCAACTTTAGAAGCTGATAATCGAACATTATTGGCTGGAATATTGGTTCCCCTCATCCTCATCGTCATCGTGGGTGGAGTAGCACTTCTCTGGCGACGGAGACGAATCGCTCCTTTCGCCAAGAAATCCAAACATGCCAAAGCGGACGGGATGTCGGTATCGGAGAGTGAAGTGGTTTCAAGGTAAGAACAAAAATTCTAATGCATGATTATCTTATTTCTAAACTTTTTACTTCCTCCACAGTGTATCGGGAAAGTATTGCATAAAAGGAAAGTGTTTAACTTCCGGTGTTTGATAGATCTACACCAGTGGTGTATCCTGGATTCAAAATTGAGCTATTTACCCCTCCCAAACTCGGAGTGCTTTTGATGACATAAAGAGTCGATCTAATTGGCTATATGCAAATGGATTCATCATCAAAGGAACTACCTATTAGCAAATTAATTTTCGAGGATTCTGACTGTAACCAAATTTATCGTTAAGAAAACTAACTGTAAATAGATCCAATTTAAAGAAACTGTGATTGTTGTTGTTACTAATTCCGCTTGGACTAATCCTGTGCTAGACCAAATCTATGAACCCATAAATCTCAAGAAAATCCAAAACCAACAGCGGTGCATCCTGGGATAGTTTTAGATAGTCAAGGAGATGCTGGGAAGAAGCCTTCACAGGATAGCACTTATTACAGATGTGAAAATCTTCACGATCCCAATCGAAAGTAAGACATTTTCAACACTCACTAATAAATCTAGAAATAGTTGTTTGTTGGAATCTGCCATCACTGAATATAAGAGCACCACCAGGACATACACGTTGGTACCAACTATGGATTGGTAGGGACTTCCAAGTGTTTCTGTAAATGATTTATTTACCTTCTGGAGAAAAGTTCTAGAAAAGTTAATTCAGCACAAGAGGTCAATGGATAAGCTACACCCTCCTTGGCCTTAAAGAAACTAACAGAACTAATTGAACTGTAAACAGATTCACCGTTAAGAAATATAACTGCAAATATATATACTTTCGAAGAAACTAACTGAAACAACAATGAATCCAGATGAACCGTTAACTTTCAGCATAATATTACTTTGTGAGATAATGACAGCATCTAGAATCCACTTAGGATCTCGTCCAAAGTTACAAGTCCACATCTTATTCTCGAGGCTATAAAAAAAATGGGTACAAAGAAGATTTTGGACAAGAAGATCTAGTATTAGGTCATAGAGAGTCAAGGAGAATTCGAAAAGAACGACCAAATATAGCCATAATTGGTGTAATTTTTACTACTTTTAAAGGAGCATTTCGATGGCTAAACAGAAATTTGCTTGCGCAATCGTTCTTGCAGAGTTCCTTTGGAATCTTGTTTAAGGCTGTTTTAACAGTCCGAGCACAGTTTCCTGGAAACCTATTAGATATTTCGATTAAAATAGTGCCGTAGGGTCCAGATCTTGGGTATATAAACATATATGTTTCTTCTATTTGCGTCTATTTCGCCATTTTGACTTCGAGTTTGTTGGTTCTGTGACACTGACGCAGAGGATCCAGCCTATCCTCGAAGAAGCTGCATGCAGCATTTTATCTTATTTGTGCTTAAATGCGTTGCTCAAGTTTTCCTTATCCTTTGCACAAAGTGCTTCTGTTTATTAATAATTGAAACCTTATTCAACATCGCGAAAATTAACTGTAACCAGATTTATCGTCAAGAAATCTAATTGTAAGCAGTTGCATCGTCGAGGAAACTGTAATTCACCTTGTGTTGTAATTGTTCAAAATTAGCCACCACTCTTTTGTCGTCATTGCATATAAATGACACCACTCCTTTCCTGAGCAGCTACGGTTGTGATAATGTAAATATCGAGATATACGTGTGTTGATATTCTGTATCGTGCTATGGTTGTTATTAAAATGTTCGTGTTATAATTCTTCGTCATACTTTGCTTCCTGACCCACATCTACATCCGAACTATGAATCAAATCACTAACGATTATTAGTGGATATTTTTCTTTTTTTGCGATTCAAAATATTGACTTTCGGTTTCATGGCGTCGTTTCACTCTAAGATCGAATTGTGGAATCAGTACGTTGTTGTTGTTGAGACCCAGACCGTCCGACCTACCAGAAAGATGTAAGGTAATTGTTTGAACGGCCGGAAAGTGCCACACAATTTAGACCGTAACCCAGTGGATGAGGCATCCACAGGGACCGTACCATCTTTCCTTTATCACCAACCTCTCGGAAGGACTTACGGACTCACATGTTTAAAGTGATACGTAGTCCGCGTGAACACGGCGACAGTTTTGGCAGTGACAGGAATCGAACCCGGACCTACCGAGTGCAATTCCCGCGCGCTAACCACTGGGCTACCGCGCCCTGTGGAATCAGTATGTCGAAAGCCCAGGCCGACCGACTCATCCAAAGACTGAGAGCAGCAAATTTGGCGGCCGGATGGAATCAGTATGTGGAGCAATTTCTGTTGGCGAACAAAATTACGGATGACTTGCATGATGGACATCAAGGTATTTCTGGAATTAAAGCTATTGCTCGTTCTTCTATCTGGTGTCCAAATATCGATAGGGATATATGAATTCGAGTGAAAAACTGTTTGTCCTGTCAAGAACATGCTTCAATGCCACATTCGAAGCAAATTACATGGCTTTTCTCTAATGAGTTCTGGGAACGTTTGCATATCGATCAGTTAGGTCCTGTTGATAATAGCATGTTATTATTAATTACTGATTCATGTAGTAAGTAACCCTTTTGAAAGGATGGTGGTAGGGAAAGGAGGGTACGGTCTCTGTGGATATCGTCCCCACTGGGTTCCGGTCTAAATTGGGTGCCACTGCCCCGGCCGTCTAAACAGATACCTAACACTTGCGGGTAGGTTGGACAGTCTGGATTGAAAGAAGGAAAAGCCAAGCCAAGACGCTTATTTACGGGATGCCTGTGCCTCGTGGCACGTAACCCCACATCTAATGTGAATCAAATCCAATAGTTTGTGCGATGATGAGATATAGCAATATGCACACTACTTCTTTGAGGGTGCTGTATCGAAGTTGCTTGTTTCCAACATAGATGAGGTGAAGATTCTGTCTTGGATGGCTGATCTGAGGAGTAGGTAGGAAGGGGGAGGGGCTAAGGTTAGGACCAATCAGAAATGGTTGGACAGGAATGACAAATATGCTATCTACATTTTCTTTAGCTTTCATCAATTCTGCACCATCTGTTCGCTAGGTTTAGTATTCTTAAAGGTTTTGTCAGAGATAATGGAACTACGTTTACAATTGAAAAGTTTCGCCCTTATCTGTGCCAGAGCAACCTTGCACCATACGACACCATATTCATCCAAATCTAAAAGGTTGACCAAAATGTCTGTTCGGACTGTCAAAACAGCCTTAAATAAGATTCTTAAAGAAACTTTGCTAGAACGATTGCACAAATGTTTGATGTTTAGCTATCACCGTACTACTTTAGGAACTACAGGAATTTCACCAACTGTGACTTTATTTAGCCGTCCTTTTCGATCTCGCCTTGTCTTTCTATGACCTGATGGCCACGACCGAAATATTCTATGTACTCATCTTCTTATCGCTCCGAGGATAAGGTGTGGGCTTCATAACTTTGGAAGAGATACTAAGTGGATTCCAGGTGCTGTTGTTGCCCCACAAAGCAATATTATGATGAAAGTTAGTGTATCTGGAGTTATCGCATGATAATTTAAATCAGGTTCGTCGTCGTGGAAATAAGCATGTGTTATCCACGCAGTGCCCACATTCCTGTTCTCCTCTCAACCAGGACTGTAGTATCCGTCGTTGTAATGGAATCTCTAAAGCTCCCCATGGACTGATTCTATTTTTAGAGGGAAGAGAATGTTGTAAATGTTTAACAGGAACTTCCTGCATAGCGTCTCCCTGCTACTTTCACAATCGGCCAAGTAGTTGTGATGATGTATGTATCGAAATGTACGTGTGTTGATGTTCTATAATCGTCTGTGGTCAATGGCGTATGCAGGGTTTTGATTTGAGGGGGGAGGGACTGAAGCTCGTGATTACCCTTTCAAACCTAGTGTCTCGTTTTGCAAGTGGCTATAAATGGAATTTAGTATAAACATATAGAAAATGGAATTTATTTCTTTTTTTCGCTTTCTATATTTTAAGCAAATGATAATTATTTAATGAAAACGTATTGGTAACGAGGTATAAAATCAATCGGGAATGATATCATTCACAGTCATTCGAGTCTAAATGTAAACAAATAATTTTAGGCTCAGAAAAAAAATTCAGATCTGAGAAAGTTACCTGCAGTGGCAGCTCGGTGGGATATTCAGCTGTAATAGTAAGACAGACTACTAACAAAATACACATACTTGAATAATCGATATTAAAATGTACTGAGTTCCATAAAACCCAAATCACTTTATTTGATATTAAAATGTATTGAATTCCACCGAATTAGAGACATGACTAAAAACTTTGAATTGATAGAATTATTTATTATCATAAATGAATGGAAATATAAATATTGCTGTTTTAAATGTATTAGGTGAAAAATTACATAATAATTTCTATACTTATTTTAAATATGTATTATGTAGTAGACACATACAAGTATAAAGAACACTCATATTTTTTGTGTGTGTATGTGTGTGTTTATAAAATAAACTGAAGGCGTCTCATACCACCAGATCCAGTAAAGTGGTCAATTACATGGAGAGAAGATATTTTTCTCAATTCTGTGTACGATGTCCAACATTTTATTACAAATTCTAATGCATATTGCTCACAACTGAAATCGCAACACCATAAAGTTGTAGGTGTAGCTTTATGTAAATCAGGCAATAGAAACAGCAAGGCTAGATATGCAAATGATCACAGATTCGTAACGCATAGTGACGTAACACCCTGCCGAGCAGCATAAAAGCTTCAGGTCAAGGAGGTGCGATATCAGAGTTAAATTGAAGCGCCATTGGTTTCGGGTTGTAAAAATTATCACAGTATGCCAAGAGTGCATCGACGTACCGCATACGTTCAGTTGTCGTCAACAGAACGGTAATAAATCACTTTTACGCGAGGGTAGATTAAGCCTTCGAAGGATCTCTGAACTATTGGGTCGTAATGTGAGCACAGTTCAACGGTGTGTGTTACGGTTCGTGAGAGACAACGAAACGACACGTAGATCAGGTAGTGGAGCTTCCAGGTGTACCACACCACGTGAAGATCATATGCTTCTGAGAAGCGTTGCGTGGGAGCCGTTTACCACAACAACCGTGTTACAACGACATTTATCCCACACTACAGGTAACATGGTTTCGATGCAAACAATTCGAAACCGTTTGCATGACGCAGCACTCTCAGGTAGACGACCTTTACAACACCTACCGTTTCAGCGTCTTCACCGGTTACGTCGCTGTAATAAATTCGTTTTTCGTTCCGGCTTTCTATCAGACCTCTGCATGATTGTTGATTCAGCAGCGTTAGTCCGGTCAGCGCACATAAAGTAAAATGTGCCGACCTGAATGCAAATAGCCGTTCCCTTCAAAAGTCGTGAGATTCGAATCAGTGACAAGACGATGATAATAATGAATTTTTCCAAGTCTGGATAAAACAGGCGTCGTTGTTATAGAAAAATAAGCTTTTATTATAGCATGACGAGGAATATCAAAAGTTACAGAATAACATTCTGGTGAGGGCAACACATGTAAGATTGGAGCACCCACAGATTAACATATACAGATATTTCACTCGACCTCAGCGCCCTCAACCGCCAACCAAAATATCAAGGTTGGCAGGCTTGGCGATGGTCTGTGACAGTTTTCGCCAAGACGTTCTGCTAATATAACCCTATTTGGCACTGAACGAAACACTTGGAACTTAGAACTTTGTTGCTTTGTTCTATCATCGCATGCACATCGCATGTTGTTTACACGTTTTAAACATACTTTCGCAGCTATTTTATGGATTACTAAAAGAACAGGAATTACGTTTAAAAGGTATGTAATTTATTTTTATTTAAATAAAACATTATGCGTTATCTATCCCATATTTCATCCTATGCACGTGTTCATCATAAGAAATTGGTGCAGTATTATCACTTCCGCCTAGATTAAATTCTAAGAAACAATGGCATTATTAGTTAAAAAACCTTTCTGCATTTATATAAAATGTATAAAAATTGATATTTATATAGCTTTTTCTAGAGAAAGTTGAATATAATATTGGATGTGTATATATTTTACATGCTTTTTACTAACTGACGTAATGTGGAAAATAATCCCCCCCTTCTAATTAACGATTAAGTTCGACACCCGACAGCCCAGTGGTTAGCACGCTGGAGTTGCACTCGGTAGGCCCGGGTTCGATTCCAGCCACTGCCAAAACTGTCGCCGTGTTCACGCGGAGTACGATCACGTTAAACATGTGGGTCCGTAAGTCCTTCCGAGAGGTTGGTGGTAGGGGAAGGAGGGTAGGTCCCTGTGGATGCCTTCCCCACTGGGTTCCAGTCTAAATTGGGTGGCACTTCCCGACCGTCCAAACGGTTACCTTACACCTTTCTGGTAGGTCGGACGGTCTGGGGCTCAACAACAACAACAACCTTTGATAATGCATTTATGTAAATTTGTTATTTAGTATAAAAATATTAGTGTATTTAAAATATATATATATATATATATATATATATATATATATATATATATATATATAATAACAGCATCCCAGAATAAATTAAGAACTAAGCAATATAACTATCTACACGCTAGTATACTTTTTAGGTTGAAAATATTATATAATATTTTAGTCTTTTGGGTATATTAGCTTGTAATTTTTGGTGTATAATGATTTACAGTGATGCAATGCGTCAATTTTTTATTTAGTTTATGATTGCATGAATTAAATATATATCTGTGTTTATATATTTAAAGTTATATATATTAGAGATAAAAGTATTTTTAAATGCTGATCATGTTTATAGTTTAAAAAATTATAAAAGTACAGTTCCGTATTTGTTTATTTTTTTTTCCCGCATTAACTTAAAATCGCCAATTGAGCGATAGTCGCCAAATCTAGCAGCCGAGGATGGTTGGCTCATCGAACGCTAGTGTCTATGCGAAATCCTATGTTAACGATGTTGCCATGGGTTCCTATGGGAGTGAACCTTCTGAATATAGTATTCTGTGGGAGCACCCAAAGTGCGACCTGTCTCTACGAAAATTGTCACGCCTCTCCCGAAAAAGCGCGTCACCTTCATATATATCTTTTGACTCTATCACCGGACCACCCGATACCAAGCTCCTCTGAAATCTTCCCCTTGCCCTGGATGTTAGAAACCACTCTGGCCTCCCCATCCGGGATTACCTCTTCCCTGCATTGGTGACGGCGGGAAAGGATGCTTTTCTTGGAAATCAGACTCTGATGACAGAGTTTTATTTTTCTGTTTTACAAAACTGCAGCACATGTGGTTTTAGGGTGTTGTTGAAACCCAGACCGTCCGACCTACCAGAAAGGTGTAAGGTAACTGTTTGGACGGTAGGGAAGTGCCACCCAATTTAGACCGGAACCCAGTGGGGGAGGCATCCACAGGGACCGTACCCTCCTTCCCCTACCACCAACCTCACGGAAGGACTTTCGGATGTTTAACGTGATCGTACTCCGCATGAACACGGCGGCAGTTTTATCAGTGGCTGGAATCGAACCCGGGCCTACCGAGTGCAAGCAACTCCAGTGCGCTAACCAATGGGCTACCGCGCCCTGGTCTTAGGGTGTCGAAAACCCAGAACGACCGGCTCATCCGAAGACTGGTCTTAGGGTGTGTATGACCTCCGAAGACGTTAGGATATGGTTCGAAAAAATAAGCTCGAGAAATACTGTATTCCTCACAGTCGCCTCCAATGGTGTCAAATGAGACGCAATTGGTCGACAGAATGGAGACACATTCTGTTCATGGACGAATCACGATTCTATTTTTGGCGTGCCAGATGGCCGTACTCGCGTATGGCGGCGCTTTCAACAACGGCACCAGGAAGCTGTTTCTATCAGTTGCCACACAGCCCCCCTAAATGGTACCATGGTTTGGGATGGTAAAACATTTGGTGGACGAACACCTTTGGTCCACGTTTCTGGCAGTATCACGGCACAACGATACATGTCTGACATTGTGAGACTTGTGGTATAGCATATCTGTCAATCAGGCCTGGACTGCTTTTTCAGCAGGATAATGCCAGACCACATACTGCTCGGGTAACTATGAATAGTCTGCAATGTTTTGATATCCTGCCTTGGCCTGCATATTCTCCGAATCGAGCATATCTGAGACATCGTAGGTCGCCGATTAAGAGAATTTCCAATTCCATCAAACCATGTTCAGTTATAAACCCAATTGCATGCTCTATGGAATGCCATCCCTCAGCACTCCATTGACCATCTATCTCATTGATGGGATGCCTCGTCGTATTTTATCCTGCATAGCTGCTCTCAGTGCGCCTATTCCATATTAATCTAATGTCAATAAAGCTCCACGCTTTCATTTTCCAGGTATGACTTTTTGATCATTTGCTCATCTCTAAGTTACAGATATATTCTGTAAATTTAATACATCAATTTCTTCAGTTGTGAGCAGTGTAAATGAAACACTTTATAGAATGTACATGTAAAAAACTCTATTGAAATTTATCACCTTAATTTTTAAAGGAATATATATAATTTTTATTTTGAAACTTATGTTGGTTTTTATTAACCATTTCAGGTTTGTTTACAATTTTTGGGGGGTGGGGCTATGGCTTTATTAGCCCCCCCCCCACTGCGTACGCCCTTGTCTTTGGTAGTTATTAAAACGTGTATGATGTAAAAATTCCTCGTCATGCTTTACTTCCTGGCCCACATCTACACCAGAATTTTTAAATAAATAAATCACCTTGGAAACTAAATGTATGCATATTCATCGTTCAGAAAACAAATTGCAAAGCAGATTTATTATTGAGGAAACGTCGAATCAACAGTTTTGCGAGTCATTCTTTGTGAGTGTGTCAGTGTATATGCATTTCCACTTCCCTTCCATACATGGTAATGTATAATGAAGTATTGGAATCGTGTCGAAAATCGCGTCTCGAGTTTTCGCAGGATTTACACGTTTCGACACCCTAGAATACGAAAGTACAATTTTTAGAGTGATGCCTTTGTCTGTCTGTGTGTCTACGCAATGTATGTATTCACTCTACTCAAAAAGTAATTGACCAAATTTCATAAAATTTGGTACATAAAGTTACATGGGGGTTACTCCTGGTGCTGATTAGATTTTGGTACAATTCGAAAAAAAAAGAACCCGCCCTTTATGAAATGACCCGCAAATATAGTATGTATCCACTCTAGCTGAAAAAGCAATTGACTACATTTTATAAAATTTGGTAGTAAGTCAATTGCGGGTTACTCTGGTACTAATTAAATTTTGACATGATTCGGGTAAGAAGAACTTGTCTTTTTCACTAAATGGCCAGCAAAAATCGTATGAATCTACTCTGGCTAAGAAACTAATAAACCAAATTTCACAAAATTTGGCAAATAAGTCGCTTATGGGCTTTCGTGGAGATAGTTAGATTTCAATACGATTCGAAAAAATATAATTTGCCTTTTTTCGAAATAGTCCACAAAAATCTTCAAGATTTAAAGTAAAATACTACAAATGTATCAATTATCTGCTTGTTTTATACGTAATTTTTAACTCAAATGTAATAAGACCAACCCCATTACTCTTAAGATGAACCATTACCGATATATATATATATATATATATATATATATATATATGTATATTTCTTTTTTGAGGAACTGAATATAACTGTAGATAAACAACTATAGATAACAACTGCAACTTTCAGAGTAGATAAAGAACTATTTAAGGAAATTCCTTAAAATTTAGTAGTTATGCCTCTTGATGGATATTCTGATACTGATTAGATTTTGGCCTGATTCAGAAAAATATAGCTTCTCTACGAAATAGCCCGCAAAGATCGTAAAAATCTGAAAGAAATATCAAATATTTCGAAAAAATATTAATTAAATATTTATTCTTTATGTGCTTTTTAACAAAGCGGAAAAGAACTGACCTCCTATGACTGAACCATTCTCTATATATCGTAGTTTTTTGAAATTTTGAAGAGCTGACTTCTTTGAAGTGCATTAAATTAGAAAATGAAACGAAAATATGTTGAAATTGCAAATTGGATATAATATCAGAAAAGCATTCATTCCATTTTCTGCAATTAAACTCAATTTAATTCGCCATGATATAAAACAACAGGAAAATATATTTGAGTCTGTAGGGAAACTCACGTGCTACCCACGTCAGATTTTTATTGATTTTAACTTGATTAATAATCGCTGTCATTGGTAATAAATTCTATCAAGTAAATATGCTGCTATCATATTTGTGTTGTATTTCAGATATGGATCTTCAAAGTTAGCATTATGTAGGGCCTATTTCACTTATAGAATAAAACACTATTGTCTTAGTAGTTCCGTGAATGGGTGCTTAGAACAACAAGCGAAGATCCGTGGTTTGATTTGAAATATATTTCAAAAACCACTTCTTGTGTTATATGATTTTCACTTGTTATGAATTAATTAAAATATTTTTTAGCATCTCTAGTAAATGAGCACCACCAAAATCAAAATATTTCAGTACTCCCCCAAACCAAATATTTCAGTACCTCCTAAACCAAAAATTTCAGTACCACCAAAACCAAGATATTTCATTACCACCAAATCGAAAGATTTCAGTACCACAAAAACCAAAAATTTCAGTACCACCAAAGCCAAATATTTCAGTACAACCAAAACCAAAAACTTCCGTACCACCAAATCCAAACATTTCAGCACCACCAAAAATGTCTTGTATACAAGAGTCAAGGCTATTCATTTATTTAACTTACTGTAACATATTTTTATTTCGTTTCTAATAAAAACATGAAAAAAATAGTAAATATTAGCAAATACGACAAACAATATGATTTACAAGCAATAAAATCAGTAAAATGATTCAACGTGCTACTTATGTTTGTTTGACAGAAATTAGTTTCTGTATATCTGATTCTATTTTATTTAGTTTTAAACGCAAATTTGGCTCCAAGTCAAGTTTCAATCTATATTTGTATTTTAAGTACATCATTGAAGAAAATATTACTTCACATAAGTACACCGAATAAGATGGCATTAAAATAAAATTGCTCTTTCTGAAATGCTTTTTAAAATCCTTCTTTTGTTTCATCCAGAAATTGATCAAGGAGTGGTTTTTAAAATCATCCAATCAATTTCTGCCACATGAAATATCAATGAGATACAATTATTCTTCAGAAAATGGTAAAAGTTTTATACTATATTGCACAAATTATCCACGTACTACCAGTCATCATTTTGTGTGCTATCAGTAATCATCTCAGGTGTTGTCATAGTTTTATACCCAGACCGTGAGGCTCAACTTAAAGGCTTACGTTCCACTGGCTTTTTTATTACCCAAGCTGTCTAGCATCTCACCCAAGAGGTGCTGAGCAGTTACAACGGATGGCCAGGAAAAACACAGAAATAACACTACAAAATACATAAATGATATGCAAAAACAATACACATAGATATACAAAAACAATGCACAAAGACATTATAGACGATAAACATAGATATATAGTAATTTAACTTCCCAGACCCCAATATTTTTAATTGAATATTTTAGTACTAAAAGTATTTAATAAATGCCAAAAGAAAAAGAAGACAAATTAGGAAAAAATAATTTAGAATAGGAAAAGCCGAAAAATAATAAAAGAAAGACAAAATAAAAAATAAAATTTAAAGGTAAAATAATATAAGATTCAAAATAGAAAAGAAATAAAACCACTATATACTAAATGCATATACTAAAAAACGTAAATATTAGTAAGTAATATTACCAAGTAACATTGATCAAATAATATTAAAGCATAAGCAACTCATAAATTATGAGTTTAAGTGATATTTGTAGAAATAATTTTAGCATTTAAAATACAATTTTTAATTCTGTTAATTGAATTTTTATTTTCACAAGAATTAGAAAAATAAATATGTTAATTTTTAGAAGAAGGTTTGTCAAATGAAATTCTTTGATTTGAGGACAAGAGAAAACATAATGATCAGCATCCCGATTGCAATTGTAAATACAATTTGATGTGGATGTAAAATTAAAATAATGAAGATAATCTAAGAAAGCTATATGTCCAGTCAGAAAATATATTAAAAATTGTTATAAATTTGTAGTTTGAGGTCAACTAATGGTAGAATGTATTTAATTCTAAACGGATTGTTAGTTCGTGAAGAAATATAAACATTTAAAACAATTCCAGCTTTCAGGTTGTAAATTTTTACAAAATTTAAGAAGGCAGCAATATGGTAAAAGGGATTTTAATTAGAGTTCCAGAAAATACAGCAATTTTGGCAACATGATCAGCTGTTTCATTCCTAATATTACCCATGTGATTGGACCTAAGAAAAATGAAGATTTTTAGAATTTAAAATATTTTCTTTAACGTTTTTGATATAATTAGATTTATCAGAGATAGAATTGAGAGCCAAAATAGAAGATAAAATGTCCGTATAAATATTAGCATGAACATTATGCTTAGATGCGCAATGAATATGGAAGTATATTGCAGTAATTTCAGATTGTAAAACTGTATTTCTTTCATCAAATTTATAACGGGAAACATTATCTAAATTATCACGTTTAAAAATACAGAATGCAAATCTAACATTATCTTCAATTTTTGAGCCATCAGTATACATTTTATAAATAGAATTAATATATATCATCATTACATTTTGAAAAGGTAACAGTACGGTTACAATGAAGGGTATTAAAGTGCTTACAGTTTCGAAATGAAGGCTTACGGTTTCGAAATGAAGCCTTACGGTTCCTAAACGAAGGCTTACGGTTTCGAAATGAAGCCTTACGGTTTCGAAATGAAGCCTTACGGTTCCGAAATGAAGGCTTACGGTTTCGAAATGAAGCCTTACGGTTCCGAAATGAAGGCTTACGGTTTCGAAATGAAGGCTTACGGTTTCGAAATGAAGGCTTACGGTTTCGAAATGAAGTCTTACGGTTTCGAAATGAAGGCTTCCAAAATGAAGAGGTTTATTAAAAGTGTTCTACTGGTTGAGAGCCGCTGCTTTAGGGCATTCTTCTCTATTTATTTATTTATTGCTTTATCTCATTTTTTTTTTCAGTCGTCCCATAAAGTTGAAGGACTTTGCCGAACATTACAGGATTATGGCGGCTGACTCTGACTTCAGATTTTCAGAAGAGTTCGAACTGCTGAAGCACGTGGGGCGGGATAAACCGTGCAACGCAGCCGACCTACCGGTGAACCGGCCGAAGAACCGGTTTACAAACATCCTTCCATATGATCATTCCCGAATCAAGCTCATGCCCACCGATGACGAAGAAGGCACAGATTATATAAATGCAAATTACATTCCTGTAAGTGAATTGAGATTTTTACATATGTATTGTGGCATTTGCCTAATATATTTTTTCCTGTTAGACATTTCAGAAGGAAAATCAACTTTTACCGGTCGCCATTGGATCGCGACCTGTAAGTTTTTATTAAGTCGCCTGTACCACTTTTATTAGTTGGCCATTCAACTAATTACCATTGGGTTGAGAAAAAATTCCTGTCAAGGTTGGCCGGGCGTATTAAACATAACTTTGGAGACAAATTTGGTGATATTGACGGTAAATTTGTAAAAATATTTCCAACTTTTGAGACTTTGGGAATGTTTAACAATTAGTCGCAACTGACGTTTATAGTAAATTTCTGGATTTTTCCGTTTCTCATTATGTATGTTTTTATATATACAGGGTGATTAAAAAAAGATGGGCCAAACTTTACGAGGTGATAGTACGCACCAAACCAAACATTTTTCGTCATAGTTTACCGGGTTGGAAATGAAACATAAAGGCAGCAGTGGGAGCTTAATGGTGAAACCGATGAGGTGAGGCGAAAACACAAGAATGACTTAGAAGTTATTAAATGACATTTAATAAACAATAACTACAGTAATGGCTCAAAAGAGCGACCGTCAACCTGAATTCACGTCTCACAGCAGCGATGGAGGGATTGGCGAACTCTTTCGAACAGACCAGGCATATCGCGCACTTCGGCAACAGGGGCCGAAATTCTGGTTACGAATTCCTCTTCAGATTTAAGGGAAGTAGACGAGATTCTTGAGATATCGGATTCAGACCCACAGAAAGAAGTTAAGACACGACAGGTCGGGAGATCGTTGAGGCCAAGCTATGGGACCACCTCGTCCAAGCCATCTGAATAACTGCTGCAAACTGATAAGGTCTTACATTCGGTGTTACAAAAAAATTTGCATAAGGATTCTTCTTCTTCCCCAGATGAAATTTGCATACATGTTTTTCTTCTTCAACCTGAAAAGAAAAACCGGAATGCCGCTTTTAAGTTTGCAGAGCTGCCGCTTCCCAACAAGTAAGTGTTCTGCAACGCCTGTACGTTTCATTTCCTACCGGGTAAACTATGACGAAAAATGCTTGGTTTGGTGTGCCACCTCATAAAGTTCGGCCCATCTTTTTTTAATCACCCTGTATAATATGTGTGTGTAAGTCTGTTTATTTATTTTTTTTTTATGATTTCTCTATTCTGATGATCATAACATTTTTTTACAAGAAACTCTACCTTGCTTGCTACACAAGCCAACATCGGGGGTCTCTCCACGCTTTTAATGAATTAGCAATCATGATTAAATAATGCTTTTTTATGATAACATCTCTTGAAAGACAGTGTTAGTGTTCTCATATTTGTTTCCATTTCTTATGCAAATCTTGATATTTTCTCCTGAAACACATCTTGATAATGCACAAATAGAATAGTCTACATTAATTCCTACTCCATCGAAAGTCTGGCCTTAAAACTTATTTTTAGTTAAAGCGCATGAAAAACCAGCGATTCTCAATGTGGGTAACAACACATTTCTTTGGAACCAGGAATAAAATGCAGAATATTTGGGGCCACGAATGAAATATAGAATTTTGGGAGCCACGAATAAAATACAGAATATTAGGGGCCACGAATAAAATGTAGAATATTGGGGGTCATGAATAAAATATAGAATTTTGGGGGCTATGAATAAAATACAGATTATTAGAAGCAACGAATGAAATGCAGAATATTCGGGGCCACGAATAAAATACAGAATATTAGGGGCCACGATTAAAATGCAGAATATTAGGGGCCACGAATAAAATATAGAATTTTGGAGACCACGAATAAAATACAGAATATTAGGGGCCACGAATAAAATGCAGAATATTAGGGGCCACGAATAAAATACAGAATACTTCTGAGTAGGCCATGAAAATACATTTCTGTAGCATTATACTGAACTATTCATAAGAACGTAACGTTAAAATAATTTCATTTCTTGTAGAAATTACATAGCGCCAAGTTATTCGCATATTACCAAAAGTTCGTAGCTGTCTTGATATTTTTAGCAAAGGTGATCTTCGATTAGCACTAACAACGCTGCTACTGCAACCATTCATTCAAAAACGTGTTCGTTTGCATCAACGGCAAGGATCTGACTAAATAAAATTACAATATTAACTGCACATTACGCAGTTCGTATTATTATATCTAATTATTATAAATGATATTCTAGCTTATAACCCGTTGGAAAATCAACGGTGCAAGATATCGTATGTGCTTGTATCATTTTTTTGGATACTGTTTTTTACTGCCAATCAAAAGTTAAGCTCTTCTGTCTGACCAAAACCTTTCAGAAGAACCTAACTCAAAAGTTAGCACACGCCCTCGGTAGAACTGCTGATCGCTATACTCATGCTCCTTTTACGGGTACAAACTGATTACTTATCAAATTTGGCTTCCTAGGCCTTATGGTTTTCGTGATATTTGTACCCGGACATTGGATCCTAAATGCTAATCTCTCTACAGGGTGTTCCAAAAAGATTGAAACACACTTTAATTCTTTACATGTTGGAGATAAGTGAGCAATGTAAATTGAAAAATGTTGAAAGTAAGGTAGGAAATGAGACTACGTTAATGGAATCGTCTTCCCATTCATTTTCAAAAAGTTACACTTTTTAAATTTTTGCTAGATACGACCCCGCTAGACAAATTTAGTCAATCAGAAAATTTTTATTACTTTCCTTATATACATAATGTATAAGGAAAGTATTGTGAAGGGGTCGAAAATTCGAATTCGAGTTTTCGGCGGAATAGCACGTTTCAAGTATCCCTGATCACGAATCAAACATTTTTGAGGTGATGTCTGTGTGTGTGTGTGTGTCAGTGAGCCTGTGGAGACGATAACTGACGAATGAATGGATTGATTCGAACGAAATTTAGTACAAAAATCACAATTCGTGAATACTGGAAGCCTATTGTTTTTGTACGCAATAGAATGTTCAGAATCCCCTAAATTTTCGAGTGAAATTCTGAAAAAATCATTAAAAAATCAAAACCTTTAATAAAGTTACGCAAATAGATTTTTCTTATGTAATGTTTCATTAGAAAACGATTGACATAAATTTTAGAACGCTAGCATGAACCCTTCTCGAGATATTGCACATTTTTTTTTAAAAATTATCAAAAAATCATCTAAAATAAAAAATGTATTACCTATTGAGAAACAAGTTCACTTTTCATATGTAATATCATGCAATAAATTTGGTGACATTATTCTCGGGGATCTAGCTCATTCCATTCATGAAAAAAAAATACTTTGAATAATACTTTTGTATTTGAACGCCAATAGTCAGTTATCTGCTGTAAGAATAACTTATTTCTTGCTTCATAACGCTTGGCGAGATTTTGGCGATGAATTTCGTGGAATGTCGCCAACTTGGCGACTTGTTTAAATGTTGCTAAATTAACGAAAAACTCGCCAAATGGATAAAATGAGGCTAAATCAATGAAAATGACGACTAATTGACGAAAATTCAATATCTTGGAAAGAATATATCTACCATAATAATAACCTATTGTTTTTACTGTTAAAGTAGTAAATTCATTGTATTATATAAGGCACATAAGGAAAGTCATGTGTTGCCCACATTAGAATTTTTTTAATGCAACATGATCATTAAAAAATCCCGCATATCTGTATCTTTAAAATCAACAGAATTATGATAAAGGGAAAAATCTGACTATGCCACTTTTCCGTACCATGTTAAAGGTTTCTACCTGAGTGAAAATAATGATCATAAACAAATTGACGATGGAAATTGTTTAGATAAAAAAAAATACCTAAAAGTACTTAATTATTAAAAAAGTACTTAGTTATTGGAAAGTACTTAAGAATCCGTGATTGCATCGTGAGACTACGCGGAATTCGCAAAAATGCCTTCTATGTATTATCATCCAGTTTTATCATTTTTGCGATATGTCACAAATTTACATTTCTAATTTGATATAGGGTCCCCATTCACAATATTCAATTTTCAATTAAATATAACTCGCTCAATTTTAAAGATACATATATGCGGTTTTCTTTAATGATCTTGTTGCATTAAAAATCAAATTTTTCTGTTTGACCCGATTTTTCTAAGGGGGTCGTATAAAACTTTAAAAAGTTTAAGTTTTTGAAAATGAATGGGAGGACTATTTCATTAACGTAGTCTTATTTCCTACCTTACTTTCAACAGTTTTGCAATTTACATTGCCCACTTATCTCCAACAGGTAAAGAAAGAATTAAAGCGCGTTTCAATCTTTTTAGGACACCCTGTATATTAGAGAAATGTAGCTGCCGTCACTGCGCTGCACGCCGAGGCTGTTTCACGAATTTCTCGTTCCTTGAGTTTCTTACTGCAAAAACTATAAAGTTTACAAACAAAAGTATAAAATTTGTTGCACTTATAGAGAGGGGTTTGAGGAAAACGCTAAAATAAACCGTTTTTCGAGTGTAAGAAATATTTGATGTCAAGGACAAAATATTTGAACTACGAGTTCGCCTCCTGGATAGACTAACAATAGCAAGACCACGAATTTCCGCAGGCATGTATATCTACATAGTTCAATTTTTGCAGGACGGAACCTTTTTTGAATTTCGATGCAGTTTACGCGTTATTTTAACTTTTTATGCACTTCTAAGGTGAAGAATGTTCTTTCGTATCGGCACATCCATCGATTTTCTCTTTTTCGTAATGCAAAAGCTATAGTACTAATTAATACAAAAATACACATAAGCTAATACAAAAAAATCTGATGTGGGCAACACATGACTTTCCTTATATAATGTAATGAATTTACTACTTTTACAGTAAAAAAATAGGTTTTTCTTATAGTAGATACTAATATTCTTTCCAAGATATTGAATTTTCGACAATTAGTCATCATTTTCATTAATTTAGCGTCATTTTTATCCATTTGGCGAGATTTTCGTTAATTTGGCAACATTTCAAAAAGTCGCCAAGTTGGCGACATTCCGCCAAATTCGTTGCCAAAATCTCGCCAAGCGTTATAGACGAAGAAATAAATTGTTCTTACAGCAGATAAATGACTATTGGCGTTCAAATACAAAAGTATTACTCAAAGTATCTTTTATCATGAATGGAACGAGATAGATACATGAAAATGATGTCACCCAATTTATCGCATGGTATTACAGATGAAAAGTGAACATGTTTCTCAATAGGAATTTTTTTTTTTTCATTTTATAGGACTTTTTAATAATTTTTTTGAAAAATGTGCAATATCTAGAGAACGGTTCATGTTAGCGTTCTAAAATTTATGTCAATCTTTTTCTAATGAAAAATTACATAAGAAATGTCTATTTGCGTAACTTTATTAGTGGTTTTGATTTTTTGACGATTTTTTCAAAATTTTATTCGAAAATTTAGGGAGGTTCTGAACATTCGATTACGCATAAAAACAATAGGCTTCCAGTGTTTACGGATTGTGATTTTTGTACCAAATTTGGTTCGAATCGGTCCATTCGTTCGTCAGTTATCGTCTCCACAGACTCACTGACACACACACACACACATACACACACACACATCACTTCAAAAATGTTTGATTCGTGATCAGCGATGCTTGAAACGTGCTCTCCCGTCGAAAACTCGATTTCGAATTTTCGACCCCGTCACAATACTTTCCTTATACATTATGTATATAAGGAAAGTAAAAATATGAAATTCGGTACATTTCTAGAGAAATAACAGGATAACACGGTGAAATAAACTGTTTACCGATTTAAACTGTAGTTTGGTTTAAAATAACAAGCTCTGCGGCTAGGAGGCTTCGCGAGTTACCGAGGTTGGCGTAGCTTAGTGAGCAGAGGAAGGAGCCCCCTAATTATATATACTATAACTACTTAAGCAGGTAACAAATGATTTCAATGTCATCTTTGTGACGTGTGTGCCTGCAAGTAATCACAGAGAAGTAGAAAGTTGGCTCGTGAAATCTTTGCCGTATTGGCAATGCTAAACATCATTAATTTATATTAAATTTTAGTGTTAAACTAACATTCCAATCATGTCTTTCAAATCTACTTGTTTATACTAATCTATACGCAAACTTTAAGAACTACATGGTTTGTCATATATTCGCAATGCAGAGGGCAAAATTCTTTTTTTAATATAGAGATATTGTGAAATTGTATTTCAAATTTCGAAGCAAATCACAACCAGATTGCAAATCCAAGGGGTTGACCACAGTGTTTCTTTCAGGCATACCTCCGTGGGGTGGGGGTGGGGGGCTAAGCCCCTCTCCGGAGAGGAGTATTCGCCCCCCCCCCCCCAGAGACATTTTATGTTAACCTAGAGTCCATTTATGTGACACAGCATTTAGATATATTTATATAGGGCAAATAGAAAACTTGCCCACCCTAAAATTTTATTCGCCTATCTCCCCCCCCCCATACGGCCAAAAGCCCTGAAAGAAACACTGCTTGATCACTCGCTCATGATTATAATATTCTGTAGGGGCTATTAAGAGCATCTGTAACAGTATTAGGTGGGTTTATTACTTTCCTTATATACATATAATGTATAAGGAAAGTATTGTGATGGGGGTCGAAAATTCGAATTCGAGTTTTCGACGGGAGACCACATTTCAAGCATCCCTGAATGCGAATCAGACGTTTTTGAGGTGATGGCTGTGTATGCGTCAGTGAGTCTGTGGAGACGGTAACTAATCAACGAATGGACCGATTCGAACGAAATTTGGTATAAAAATTTACATTTTGTAATTTCTGAATCTTGAAGCCTGTTGTTTTTAAACGCAATCGAATGTTCAGACACATACACCCCCCCTAAATTTTCGAGTGAAATTTCGAAAAAGTCATCAAAAAATTAAAACCTTTAATAAAGTTACGCAAATAGACATTCCTTATGTAATTTTTCCTTAGAAAACGATTAACATAAACTGTAAAACGCTAGCATGAACCGTTGTCGTGGTATTGCACATTTTTCATATAAATTTATCAAAATATCCCATAAATTAAAAAAAAATATTTGCAATTGAGAAACATGTCCACTTTTCATATGTAATATCATGCGATAAATTGGGTGACATCATTCTCGTGGATCTAGTTCGTTCATTTCATGAGAAAAACATACTCTGAGTAATACTTTTGTATTTGAACACCAATAATCATTTATCTGTTATAACTTATTTCTCCGTCCATAACGCTTGGTGGTTTTGACAACCAATTTGGCGGAATGTCGCCAACTAGGCGACTTTTTTAGTGTTGCCAAATAAATGAAAATCTCGCCAATTGTATAAAAATGACGCTAAATCAATGAAAATGACGACAAATTGACGAAAATTCAATATCTTGGAAAGAATATAGTATCTACTATAAGAATAACCTATTTTTTTACTGTAAAAGTAGTAGATTTATTGCATTATATAAAGAAATTCATGCCCACATCAGATTTTTTTTTCTTAAACGCCCTGCTTCGAAAAATAGATTTATTAGAATGCAACAGGAAAATAGTTGTCTTCATTCGTCCGAAACTTTCTAAAATTGTTTCACAATGCAGCTTTGCCATTTTTGAGCTATAGCATCTTTTATGTTGCACGACAATAAAAAAGCGCCTAATATAAATCTGTGTGATATCAATTTAATGCCAACAGCAATATGGTAAGCATTTTGTAATACGTATACTAAAGACAGAAATTTTATATATTTTTTAATGTCCTCGCATAAAAGTAAGTTAATCTCAGTATCCATGGACGACATTCCTCTTACCATATTTCTCTTCCTCAGACACATAGCAAGGCAATTTGACGCCAGGCGAAACATGCATCCATCTCAATCAATGTCGGATATCGTAATTTCAGCCTTAGCTTTGTCAACCATTGATTTACGAGTTTTTCTTTGAACTTAAAAGCTCCACTTCGGTGGATTCTAAATATCTTTAAATTTCCGCAGAAAACAAATTTGTAAAGAAAAAAAGCCAATATTTTAAAGAAGCCCTCTAAAAACTAGACGTTAAACCAGTCATATGACGGAGTGTATAAAATTATGTAAAAAAATCTGACGTGGGCAGCATATGACTTTCCTTACATAATGCAATGAATTTACTACTTTTACAGTAAAAACAAAATAAGAATAACCTATAGTATATACTTAGATTTTTTCCAAGATATTGAATTTTTGTCTAATAGTCGTTATTTTCATGGATTTAGCGTTATTTTGATGCATTTGGCGAGATTTTCTTTGATTTAGTAATATTTAAAAAAGGCGCCAAGTTGGCATTCCGCCAAATTCGTCGCCAAAACCTCGCCAAGCGTTATGGACGGAGAAATAATTTATTCTTCTAGCAGATACATGAATGACTATTGGAGTTCATATACTAAAGCATTACTCAAAGTATGATTTTTCGTGAATGGAACGAGCTAGGATCCTCTAGAATGATGTCACCCAATTTATCGCATGATATTACATATGAAAAGTGAACATGTTTCTTAATAGGAAATATTTTTTTTATTTTATATAAGTTTTTGATAATTTTTTTGAAAAATGTACAATATCTCGAGAATGGTTCATACTAGCGTTCTAAAATTTATGTTAATCGTTTTCTAATGAAAAATTACATAAGAAATATCTATTTGCGTAACTTTATTAGAGGTTTTGATTTTTTGATGATTTTTTCAAAATTTCACTCGAAAATTTAGGAGGGTTTTGAACATTCGATTGCGTATGAAAACAATAGGCTTCCAGTATTCACGGATTGTAATTTTTGTACCAAATTTCGTTCGAATCGGTCCATTCGTTCGCCAGTTAACGTCTCCACAGACTCACTGACACACACACATACACAGACATCACCTCAAAAATGTTCGATTCGGGATCAGGGATGCTTGAAACGTGCTCTCCCGTCGAAAACTCGAATTCAAATTTCCGACCCCATCACAGTACTTTCCTTATGCATTATTGTATATAAAGAAAGTAATAATTCCTCTTATCCACTTGCCTGAAACATTTGCTCTCCTAATATTGTATCCATGCACGTTTCTTCCGATCAGTATTGTTAATTAATATACGACCCCCTTATTTAAAGTTTACTGTATGTACTCTATAACAGATCGCAATTAATGTACGACACTCTAACAAAGAGTGCCTATCTCGCGAACCGGAAAACTCGCTATAATTTCAATCAAGACTATTAAATTAATCACTCCCACAAAACGGCAAGGATTGTCGAAAAAATTAAACTTAGTTTTCAAAGATATAGAATTTAATTTGGCGCCATTTTTTAAAAGTCGATAAGTTGGCAATATTTTGCCAAATTTATAGCCAAGGGCACCAACATTGCCACCAAGTAGGACATACAGAGATAAGGCCTTATTATACAGTATTTGCCGTACTGTATAATAAGGCCTTATCTCTGTATGTCCTACGGTTCGGCTATCGGTTCGATCCCGTTTTTGAAAAGCTCTTAACTTTCGATAGCTTTCTTGCAATTAACCGTAGAGTCGTGCCCGCTTCTCGTATGCATACAGCCCGTGTATGCCCACTATCTAGGTATGCCAGCTGAGAGAATGGTAATACTCACTGAATAAGCACCTAAGCACTTTTCCGCCCACTGTGCGGGTGCATGCAAACCAAGTTTGCACACGCGACTGCGTGGTACTTATTAGCACGTTCTTAAAAACGTAGTCTTTAAAGCTAAACTCCAGCATAACTAGATGCTGAGATAATATTAATTAATGAAATGCCATATAACTAAGATTATTAGTAAAAAATCTCAGAGAATATGTAACGTATTTAATTTTATAGATTGGATAAATATGTATGCTAAACTTGCCTAAAATCAATATTGCATTCTCAATAGTAAATGAAAATACTTGCAATCACAACAAGTGCGTCCAAAGAACCAGTTTTCCTCCCAAAGCGGATAGCTCTGACAGTAAAGCGCTGACATCGAAATTTAAATATATTGGGTGGTTCTGTCCCTTCTTGTGTTACACTTCACTGTTACTTTATTTGAACATGGAATCCTAACTTTTCTTTAGGTTTCATGCAGACGGAATGGAATCATTTGTTTCAGGTTCACATAGTGCAGATTGCTAAGTTGATACAACGGTTTTCAAAAGCGGGAGAATACGAAAAAGCTAAAATATTTCGAGAAAATACGAAAAAGCTAAAATATTTCGAGAGCGACTAGTCCTAGTGTAATAGGATTGGTCTTATTTTTTTCTTCGTTAAAAATTACGTATAAAACAAGCATTTAATGGATATATCTGAGCATACGTAGTTTTTTATTTTAGATTTTAACGGGCCATTTTGCAAATAAAAGGCAGGTTATTTTTTTCCGAATCGTACCAAAATCTAATCAGCGCCAGGATAACTCACAAGCGACTTATCTACCGAATTTTGCGAAATTCCGTCCATTAGTATTTCAGCTAGAGTGAATACATGAAATTTTTAAGGGCCATTTCGCAAAGAAAGGCGGGTTATGTTTTTACGAATCATACCAAAAACTAGTCAGCACCAGGGTTACACCCAAGTGACTTACTTACAAAATTTTATGAAATTTGGTCCATTAGTTTTTGAGTTAGAGTGGATACATACATTGCACAGACAGACAGACAGACACACAGACACACACACACACGGACACACACACACAGACGTCACGCTAAAAATAGATTTTTCGTAGTCTAGAAGTTTCGAAACGTGCAGATCCGTCGAAATCTCGAGTTGCGATTTTCGGCATGATTCCAATACTTTCTCTATACATTACCATGTATTTCAGGGAAAGTAATATTTACACACTTATGGGACATTCATACACTTTTGTGACGTGAGGTTCCTGGCTTGCATTTATCCTCTTAATTACTTTCATAAAGATGTTTTTTGAAGAACTAGAGACAGAGGCGGATTACAGCAAAGATAACTGTTAAGCCAACATATTTTTAGGGTGGAAAATTTCTATTTTAAATCAATTTTCATCCCCCATTCTAACCGTTATTTTCAGCCGTCCCTTGGGGGCGTGTCTTAAATATCCATTGAATATGAAAATAGTGAACCTTGGACATCGTGGAAGAATTTGCACAGAAGAAGGCAAGACAAGAAAGCTTTTAAAAACCATTTGTTGGTAAAGGCCTGTGTCAGTTTTAGTTTTGTGTAATTTGACATAAATCAATAACAATAATATTGTAACTGCAAAACCCTCGATGCTGCTGACGATAATAACATGATTAATGATGAATTATTAATATTTTACTTTTGTATTTCTTTGTATTTCTTTCGCATGGAATTACGTAATATTGTGCTAGTATATTGGTCCATGTGCATCTATAATTTTGTTTTTATCTGTACAGATATATAATTGAATAAATAAATGGTGACATTAGATGGTAAAAAATATAGCTCGTAAAAATATCTACCTGACGTATGGGGGGAGTAAAGGATTGCATGTGGGCGGCAAAATTTCAAATCCGTCTTTGACTAAAGATTATTGTTTTAACAGAGTTTTCAGTGAGATTTAAATAAATTTGTAATCTATTTAAGTAATTGAAATATTTTTTTCTTTGTTGTTAACTTAAGCTTTTATTTCAACTTCATTCTTATGCATGTCATACCCTCCTTATTCTACTTGTTTTGCTTAAAATTTTTAAACAACAGAGCTTGGAAATCTGTAAATCCTATCGGGTCGACTCATCGCCAGTGGCGAATTTTTATTGTCAAATTACCGTAATCATCGTATTCTATCATCGTAATCCTTTTATCTGAGGTAATATGTAAATACATTTTATGCGATGCTTTAATCCCATAGATTAGAGACATGTGCCATAGATCTATGTTTGTGATTCTTTACAACGAGAAAGATATTCTGTTAATTGAAAATTGAAAACTGAAATCCAGTATCAAATAATTGAAGATTATTTTATATTAGATGTTAAGCCGGTCATATGGCGAAGTGAATACCATAATGTAAAATACCAAGTGTTCGAAAAAGTCCTTTAACGTCCACAACAAACGCCCACATTTTACCAATTCGGACTTTTCGGACACCCTATATATATATATATATATATATATATATATGCGTGTGTATATATATATATATAAAGGTCCGAATTGGTATAACATATATCGAGTTCTTGCTAGAAAGTTTTGAAGTCTGTAAGAAATTGCGGGTGGTAAAATGTGGGCGTTAAAGAACTTTTTCGGACACCCTGTATTCTCTCATTTGGCGTAGGGCATACTGTTATGTAAAGGATTGTCACAATGTAACAGAATAAATGCTGCTATGTAAAGATTCTCTCATATGACGGAATAAATGTTGTCATGTAAAGAATTATCTCATATGACGTGGGTATACTATTAGGTAAAGGATACTCTCATATGACGGAGTGAAGGTTGTTATGTAAAGGATTCTTTCATATCACGTGGTGAATGAAAACTGTTATGTAAAGGATTATCTCATATAGATGGGTGAATACTGTTACGTAAAGGCTTCTCTCATATGACAGGGTAAACGCTATTATATAAAGGATTCTCCCATATAACGGAGGGACACTGCTGTGTAAAGGATTACCTCATATTATATGGTGAATACTGTTATGTGAAGAGTTATCTCATATGAGCGTGTAAATTCTGTTATGTAAAAGAATCTCTCTTATGACGGGGAATGCTGTTATTAGAATTCTCTCATCTAACTTGGAAATACTGTTGTATAAAGAATTCTCTCATATCACATGGGGAATACTGTTATGTAAAGAATTATCTCATATGGTTGGGTGAATACTTTTATGTAAAGGTTTCTCTCATATGACGGGGAAAATGTTGTACTGTAAAGGTTATCTCATATAACGGGGGAGATGCTGCTATTAGGATTATCTCATATCACGTGATGAATACTGTTATGTAAAGGATTCTCCCATATCACGTGGTGAATACTGTTATGTAAAGGATTATCCCATATGGGTGAATACTTTTACGTAACGGATTCTCACATATGACGGCGGATGTTCTCACTAGAATTCTCTCATATGATGGGGGGGATGCTTTCATTAGAATTCTCTCATATAACGGGGTAATGCTGTTATGTAAACGATTCTCACATATCACTTGGTGAATACTGTTATGTAAAGCATTATCTCATATAAAGGGGTGAATACAGTTATCTAAAAGATTCTCTCAAATGACGGGGGTGAACACAGTTATATAAAGGTTTTTCTCCTATTCGCCCCCCCCCCTCCTTGCAGTGCTGTTATTAAAATTCCGGGGCACACCATACATCGATCAAAACTATCCATTGCTATGCGATCAATAACAAAATATAATTACTATACAACCCCTAACAAAACGCAATTATTTTAAGACCCTCTACCAATATGAAAATTTTATACGACCTTTCTAACAAAATGTATTTGCCCCACAAGTATGAAACTAGCTATATTTTGAAGTAATTACTATTTTAAAGTAATAGTTTCCAGAAAGAGAAATAAATTATCAAAGAAATTACTTTCCTTATATACAATAACGTATAAAGAAAGTATTGTGACGGGGTCGAAAATTCGAATTCGAGTTTTCGACGGGAGAGCACGTTTCAAGCATCCCTGATCACGAATCGACTATTTTTGAAGTGATGCCTGTGTGTGTGTGTGTGTGTGTGTGTGTGTGTGTCAGTGAGTCTGTGGAAACGATAACAGACGAACGAATGGACCGATTCGAATGAAATTTGGTACAAAAATTACAATCCGTAAACACTGGAAGCCTATTGTTTTTATACGCAATTGAATTTCAGAACCCCCTAAATTTTCGAGTGAAATTTTAAAAAAATCGTCAAAAAATCAAAACTTCTAACAAAGTTACGCAAATAGGCATTTCTTATGTAATTTTTCATTAGAAAACGATTGACATAAATTTTAGAACTCTAACATGAACCGTTCTCGAGATATTGCACATTTTTCAAAAAAAATTTCAAAAAATGATATAAAATAAAAAAAAAAATTACCTGAGAAACATGTTCACTTATCATATGTAATACTATGCGATAAATTTATGACATCATTCTCGTGGATCTAGCTCGTTCCATTCATGAAAAAAGGTACTTTGAGTAATACTTTTGTATTTGAACGCCAATAGTCATTTATCTGCTATAAGAATAACTAACTTCTCCGCCCATGACGCTTGACGAGATTTTGGCGACGAATTTGGTGGAATGTCGCCAACTTGGCGACTTTTTTTAATGTTGCCAAATTAACGAAAATCTCGCCAAATGGATTAAAATGATACTAAATCAATGAAAATGACGACTCATTGACGAAAATTCAATATCTTGGAAGGAATATAAATGTCTACTATAATAATAATCTATTTTTTTTTTACTGTAAAAGTAGTAAATTCATTGCATTATATAAGGAAAGTCATGTGCTGCTCACATCAGAATTTTTTTAATGTTAAATTATCTTAAAATTTGCAACATTTCCCACGTTTCTTTCCAAGGGGAACAAACAGAAATAAGGACATTTCTTATATACTGTATAAGAAACGTCCTTTTTTCTGTAAGACCTATACTTTTACCCAATATTGCAGGTGCTCCAACGGTTGCCACACTTATAAGATTTTCTAGAGGTATACCGGTTCTCGATGTAATTAAATCAAGTGCATTCTTGATATCAATCCCGCGAGTGGTATCTTTAAGCGGAACTAAATCTAGTAAGTCTTCATTGGCTGTCACATCTGCAGACACACATATCGAATAAATAATACCTAATTGCGGAATATCTTGAATATCCGTAGATTCGTCAAGAACTAAACTAAATGCTACACTCTATTTTATATTTTTTATCAGCTGTTCTACACAATCTTTACTGATTTCAGTAATACGTCGTATGACGTGAAATTGGAATTTGCGAGATTAACCTTAATAGTTTTGTATTATTGGGATCCAAAATCTTTACAACTTCCTCAATATTCTTCTTCATAAATTCTCCTTTCGTATATGGACGTTTAGCATGAGCAACATGCCAAGAAATAACAAAACTAGCCTCGGTCGCAGTATTATTTTTTTTAACAAATGACGACAATGAATTCTGCTGACCACGTAGCCCAGACGTTAAAGATTTTAGTTTATCGGTCCTTATGATCGAACTATGCTGATATTTGGCAATAAAATTACCATGGTTTTGTCCGTGGTGCCATTTTAAGTTACTTGCTTTATACTGAAAGCATGATTTATTACAAATAAGGCACAATGGTGTTCCATTTCGATCGATAATGCATAATCTTCTCCCCATTCAGATCTGAAGCTTCGATTTTCATCTTCATATCTTCTTTTCTTGCTTTCTGGCGTCATATATATAAAATCATATGTATCTAAAATGGAATGGTTTCGTTTAAAATAGACTTCCTAAAATGAGACGACATATCCGAGTACACAATGGAATAAAAACGACATTATTAACAATAAACTCGAAGCATTGCCATTTAACAACAAAGGAGAAATACAATTCTATTTAAAATAATAATGAAAAGCATATATGCGACTGCTCAGCTAGAGGTCTTGGAACGAACTGACTAACTCAGTCAATCATACCGTGACAGCGCATGCGAAGAGCGTACACTACAAGAAGAACGTACACTTCATTTTACTTCAGTTCTATAGCCGTCAAAACGAATTAAATTTTTAACTTTTCGCATTAAAGAATTTGTTTGTGTTAACGATATTTTTTCGGCCTTGGCTAGAACCGCATTGAAGACGTCGGAGAGCCGCAGTTTGACCAAGTGTGTTATACAGGGTGTCCAGTGCTATCGGTGCCCAATGGCTATTTCCTTAACCGTTAGTCACAAAGATACACTTCCAATTGCAAAAATGTTTTAAATTTTAAAACCTATTATCTTAGACACAGTTTAAATCAATAAATGTATTTCTGAAAGAAATACGAAATATAAACTTTTATACAGTCCCCCGGTGCTACCAATTATATTTAGGAAAATTACCCTTATACAATTTTATGCAAATAAAAAAAATCATCCTTTTACGACCAAAATTGATCGATGTATAGCTGTTTAAAGTTGGAGCACTTTTTGTGCTGAGAAATGGTCAATACGGTCCCTGATTGGTTGGTTGCCTGGAGAAATGGTTAATACGGTCCCTGATAGGTTGGTTGCCTGAAACGGGACATTTTTATAAGTGGAACAGCGACTTAAGTCATAAAGTTTAATGCTTCATAATTCGGTAAATTTTGGTCGTAAAAGGAAGATTTTTTTTTATTTTGCATGAAATTATATGAGGATGATTTTCCTAAATATAATTGGTAGGATCGGGGGACCGTATAAAAATTTATATTTCATATATCTTTCAGAAATTTATTTATTGATTTAAACTGTTTCTAAGATAATAGATTTTAAAATTTAAAACATTTTTGCAATTGGGAGTATATCTCTGTGACTAACGGTTGAGGAAATAGCCATTGGGCACCGATAGCACTAGATACCCTGTATAGTATAAATATCAGTTAATTATTGCTCGGTACAAAATTTCCTCAAAACTTTTCCATTACAGACGTGTCTGTAATTTCAACCTGTTCATCTTTAAGAAAATTTGTATTATTTTTAAATGTTCTTTTCTGTCTAGGGTTACAATTCACCCAGAGAGTTCATTGTCACACAAGGTCCACTGCACAGTACAAGGGACGACTTCTGGCGTATGATCTGGGAACAGAACTGCCGTGCCATAGTCATGTTGACCAGGTGCATAGAAAAAGGTCGTGAAAAGTGTGACCATTACTGGCCTTTCGACATGCAGCCTATGTACTACGGTGACATCCAAGTCATACTGCTCAATGAGTCACAGTACATGCACTGGACGATATCGGAATTTAAGGTCTCAAGGGTAAGAATTTTTATATTTTCCCATCACCAAAGTTAACTACAATTTTATCACAGCAAGGATAATCTGCTCTTAAGAATCAGCCACTACCAATGATATTTTCAATAAGTACACATTTTGACTCTCATTCTCAAGAATATTTAAACGAGTACGACTCCCAATAAGTGTGCTTAGTGTGAGAATATTACTCCATATCCTTACCAAAAATGAAAATCGTGCAAATCTCCATTTCTCCGATTCACGAAAACAAAGATGACTTAGCGTAAAATATGCATATTTCGATGTTTTTATTTTAATTTAAATATGAATAAGTTGTTCTGTGGATTCGATTCAAAGCTCGCTGGAAAGAGTGTTCTTAGATCTTCCCGATGGTTTTAAAATGGTAACTCTCTATATGTTTTAACACTAAAGCAGTAATTTATGTGAAATTCACTCATAATTGCGCTTCAACATAAAACTGTTTAAGAACTAATTCGAATTAATAAATTCTCGTCGATATACATCATACCGGGAGTTAAGCAACATCAATGTCGGCTGTCGGTAGTTTTGATTTGGGCCAATTAGTTTTTGAGTTAGAGTAGATACATACATTGCACAGACAGACACACACACACACACACAGAGAGAGACATACATACACAGAGACACACACACAGAGAAAGACACACACACAAACATACACATACATACACACACATACACACACATAACCGCACACACACACATACATAGACATACACAACACACAAACGCGGGCACGCACATACATACACACATACGCGCGCATACACACACATAACCGCACACACACACATACACAACACACAAACGAGCACACACACACATACATACACACATACGCGCACGCACACACACATACACATACACACATATGACCGCACACACATACACACACACACATACACATATCGCGCAAACACACACACATACACACACATCGCGCAAGCACACACACAAACACACACACATACGCGTACACACACATACATACACACACACACACACACACACATACCTACACACATACACACATATTTTATTATGTAAGAATTTCTTTTTCAGATGTTGTTTTGCCATGCGAATACATTTTACTTTTCAGAACGAACAGTCTCGAGTGGTGAAGCATTTCCATTTCACAACGTGGCCGGATTTCGGTGTGCCGGAGCCACCTCAAGTTTTGGTCAAGTTTGTCCGGACTTTCAGGGAACGGATAGGAAGCGATCCAAAACCCATAGCAGTGCATTGCAGGTATGGCTATGAAAATTATGCTGTACTAATTTCAAAATAAATATTAAATGTCCGAAATAATTTTACCAATATTTTTTCTATACCAATTTTTGTATCTCTAAATCGAATAAAGGAATAATGAATAGACGTTTAAAGAACATTTTCTTCTAAATTGAGTGTACCGCGGATTGTGGATCTATGGTCTCTGCTCAACTGTGTGTAAACTTTTTAACACAAATCATCCAGACGGTACTATGCCTTCTGGAAAATAATCTACAAAGCATATTCTAAGCTGATTTTGCAAGGTATCTTTGTTTATATCAAAGTTTTTATCTTTTATATCGTTTATATGTTTATATCTTTGTTATATTTATAGGTTATCTTTGTTTATATCGGAGGTCTGCAATACGCATTCCGGCACTGTGCCTTGATTTAATGCTGTCCTCCAATCAGCTTCAAATAAATAAATGAATAAATAAAAATAAATAAACTTTGTTTTGTAATACAATAGGTACAATTTCAATAATCTATAACGCATATTCTAAGTTGATTTTGCAAGGTATCTTTGTTTATATCAGAGTTTTTATCTTTTATATCGTTTATATGTTTATATCTTTGTTATATTTACAAGTTATCTTTGTTTATATCAGAGGTCTGCAACACGCATTCCGGCACGGTACCTTGATTTAATGCAGTCCTCCAATCAGCTTCAAATAAATAAATAAACAAATAAAAATAAATAAACTTTGTTTTGTCATACAATAGGTACAATTTCAATAATCTATAACGCATATTCTAAGCTGATTTCGCAAGGTATCTTTGTTTATATCAGAGGTCTGCAACACGCATTCCGGCACGGTGCCTTGATTTAATGCAGTCCTCCAATCAGCTTCAAATAAATAAATAAATAAATAAAAATAAATAAACTTTGTTTTGTCATACAATAGGCACAATTTCAATAATCTATAACGCATATTCTAAGCTGATTTCGCAAGGTATCTTTGTTTATATCAGAGTTTATATCGTTTATATCTTTGTTATATTTATAGGTTATCTTTGTTTATATCAGAGGTCTGCAATACGCATTCCGGTACTGTGCCTTGATTTAATGCAGTCCTCCAATCAACTTCAAATGAATAAATAAATGAAAAATAAATAAAAACTTTATTTTGCCATACAATAGGCACAATTTCATCTTACAAATGAATGTAAAACAGTGGATAAGGAACTGCGAAAAATGCGCTTTAGTTGAGCCATTTGAGAAATTTTGAATCTTGAAAATGCAGTTTGTTCATTTCTTCTCTTTAAAGAACTCGAGGTCTGCGTTGGATCCAGCAGTACGTGGGGGACTCCCGTCAAACGTATTATCTGAAACGTTTACTTATTTCTTAATTTCGAAATAGAAAAGAATATGATTTATAATAATAAATTAATGACTATAATATTAATAAAAAATATTATGACTATAATATTAATAAAAAATATTATGACTATAATATTTTAAGCATTATATGAAAACCTTACGAAATGTTTGTTTTATATTTTTAGTAGAATTTAAATACACTCTATAACAAAAAAAAATCGATGCACCAAGAAGGAGTTGTCCGATTGTAATGAAATTTCGCATGCAAAGACATTTTGAGCGAACATGCAAATGGATAAAATTTGGTGTCCAATGATTAAATAGTGGGAGCTCCAGCGCATCGGAACTGCGCATTCAGCAGGTGTATATAAGGAGCGATTCTGAATCTGTGGTCAAAATTTCTGTTGCATTTCGATTGCAGATATCTTACGTCTTTGGTAATCATTTCTGGCACACTGACAGCTCAGCGGTACGTAGACAACATTCTACGACCGGTTGTGTTACCGTTCCTTTTGCGACACCACGGACTTACTTTTCAACAAGATAATGCCTGGCCACATACGACACGTGTTGCTATAATTTGTCTTCAAGCTTGCCCAACACTTCCTTGGCCATCTAGGTCTCCTGATCTCTCTCCCACAGAGCACATTTGGGACGTTATGGGAAGGCGATTGCAACCATCCCGGAATGTTGACGATTTAGTCCGACAATTGGAGACGATTTTGCAAGACATTCTGCAGGACACCATCCGTGAACTTTATCAGTCTATGCCACGTCGGGTGACATCTTGCATCCAGGTCAGAGGTGGACCAACGCTTTATTGACTTCCTCTCTTTGTATACGGTCAAACTCTAAATCATTAAATTGTTCTGCAATTTTAATTGTTTCTTTTTCAATGTACTTTCTTCACATCCACCAATTTTTATCACAATCGGGCAACTTCTTCTGCGTGCGTCGATTTTTTTGTTATATAGATTCAAAAATCATCTTTCAATACAGATAAATAACTTTCGCCTATTAAACGTTGAATAAATCTATAAAAATGCAGAATAATAATACCATTTATTTTACTTAAAATACCGCATATTTAAAATAGAAGTACGGTAATTGGTTTTTTCTGTGTTAAGTAAAAGAATATGAAAAAAATATATTTCCCCGTTTCCAAATGGAAGTTGAATATATCAGTTATATCACAACTGTCTTAATAGAATACGCACGTTATATAAAATACAAAATAGAAATCAATTTTACATTGCATGAAAATAGAAAATTATTCAGTGATTCATTTCATACAATTTTAGACTAAATTAGCTGTTTTTATTAAATGTCTGAGCCAAATAAAAATTGATCTTTTTTCATTTTCAGCAACCTGAAAACTCAAAACTTCATATCAGAGTTTTAGAAATAATAGATTAAAAAAAATCTGTGATAGATTTAACTTTTCATTTCCGTACTTTTCATTTTCGTCGGTTTCGTAGAAGACAGAAGGTGATAAGCTGAAAAACAGTGACTTTCGTTTAATTTTAGATAAATTTTTGAAAATATGAGTATGCAGTGCTATAGTGTATTATATAAGCCCGGCAAGTCTGAACATTACGTAATAGTTTAAAGCAAGAATTACATAACAGTTTAGAACAGGTATTAGTAAAAAATTTAGAGTAGGAATTACGCAAAAGTTTAGAGCAGTAATTGCGTAAAAGTTACCCCACTAAAAATTATAATTTCAATAAATCTAAATAAAATATGCAAAACCTGCCCATCTGCTTCTGATACTCAAATTACGAACAATGACAGCCATCTGCCTTTCTGTAAAATTTTTAATTGCATCTATCGATTATCTTGCAACATTTACAATCTATCATGTATAGGATAAACTAGTAATCCCATTCATCTACGTATGAATGTACACAGAGATCACGTCAAAAAATATATCCACAATAATAATTTTCTTCCTACTTCTAATAAAATTAAATATAAACACTTTGCTAAACACGGTTTTGAAAATATTACTATATTTTGGATATAAAAACAAATTCAGTAGATAGGATTTATTTTGAAAACTACTATATTAAATCAAATCGTACTCTTTTATCCATATGTATTAAATCAAATATATCTAAATGGTAATATTGCAAAAAACAATTTTGTAGATAATAAATATTCTATTTTTAATCACCTTTTTGTGAAATCCCATTTAAATAATAGTAAGTCAATCAAATTCAAAAGATTTAAATGTGGAAAAGGAAAATCCTTACAAAATGATCATAAAGCTGAGACAATTAGTTTACATAATCAATTTAATAGCACTTTTCAATGGAAATTAATAAAATCCTGGGTTTTAGATCAAGAATTACACAAAAGCGTAGAACAAGAATTACGTAAAAGGTTAGAGCAGGAATTACGCAAAAATTTAGACCAAGAATTACGTAAAGGTTTAGAGCAGGAATTACACAAAAGTTTAGAACAAGAATTATGTAAAAGTTTAGACAGAGCTCAATGGCCATGATTAATGTTTAAAATGGACTTTTCAGCTTTCCTAGGTACGTTATAACTGGGACGATTTTACACCGCGGTCTTATTGGTCAGAGCTTTTATTCTTCATATTAGTTTCACAGATACGAGCAACTATCTTTTCATTTCCGCGGTTTTGAGTTTGCTTGCATATCAATTCTGTAAACAAAGTTACTGATTAATCCTATGAAAATGTTTTTCATTTCAGCGCTGGTGTAGGTCGATCGGGCACTTTCATTGCGCTTGACAGGATCTTGCAGCACATGATGAAGCATGACTATGTAGACGCCTTCGGCATCGTGCATGAGATGCGAAAGGAGAGAGTGTGGATGGTACAGAACGAGGTAATTATTCCTACTTATATAGAGTGAAATGTCGATATACAGATTGCTCGATAGAGTTGTAAGTAGGCCAAATAAGTTTTGAATGATGATACACTGTAAAACATTATGCAACGTTTGCTGATTTTTGTCAGCTACTTTGTTGATAATTTCGGCAAACTGGAAAGAAAAGTCGCAATTACAGGAGGTCATGAAAATTCCAGCTTGATTTCTGAAATATTCAGCTAATTATCGTCTGCCGAAACGTTATTTTTGTATTTATATATATACCAGCTTTCTAAAGTTTAGTCAGGAAAATTACACAAGAAATATCTATTTGCTTTATTAAAGGTTTTGATTTTTTGATGATTTTTTCAAAATTTCCCTCGAAGCATTAGGGGGTTCTGAACATTCGATTATGTTTCAAAACTATAGACTTCCACTATTCACGGAGTGTAATTTTTGTACCAAACTTCAATTGAATCGTTATATTCGTCCGTGGAATATCGTCTCCACAGACTCACTGACACACACACACACCCACAGACATCACCTCAAAAATGTTCGATTCGTGATCAGGGATGCTTGATACGTGCTCTCCCGTCGAAAACTCGAATTCGAATTTTCGACCCCGTCATAATACTTTCCTTAGATATTATACTATGTATATAAGGAAAGTAATATAAGCGTTCCTTAAAAATTACGATTTTCACTAAGCAAAAAAAAAAAAAAAATGAATGGCATATCTTATGTCGCAATGAATCACGTGATTTCTTCATATAATATGGGTGTAATTAATATTTCAATTTTTATTTAAAAAAACTATTTAACATAATTTGATGAAATTTTTTTTTACACATTTTACGCGATAATATACGTCTATATACTTAATTATACGTCAGTGAATATTTCCCAAAATTTTCGAAGCAATTTGTGAATTTTATCACTCTTAAAAATGTTTGAAAAATTGGGACCCATAGGGTTCAATGTATATCATTTTTTCAACCACGGTTAAATCCAACACAAATTGGGTTTTATTATTCTTTTACATTCCCATATATCCCACAGACCGTCTCAACAACATACTAAAATTTCATTTTGATAAAGTCCATTTTAAGGCAGTTATCGTGCGGATAGACAGAATGAACAAAGTCATTAACACTTTATAACTATGTTATAAAGTGTTAAAAAGTATAAGATTATTTGTTCTTGAACTGCAACATTATCTTATACACCGCAAATTTAAAGAATAAACAATAATAATCCATTTTGAAATACAAATAATACGAAATTTGGTCGTCATATACCAACATATTGACTCTGAAATTAATAACAAAAGATTCTATGCTAGTTTTTTATCCCACTGCAAACAATCAGTTGATCAATATTAACACTTTCACAGTTGAATAAGGATATTCAGGATAAAAGAAATAATGATTTTAGCGTTGATGCATACATTAATCTTGGACGCTTTTGTCCTCTATACTTAAAATAAGGAACATTAATTTCCACAAAACGACAGGAATTACCGAATAAATTGAACTTCATTTTCTAAGATATTGAATATGCATTATTGAATATGCGTAATTTTTATTAGTTCTCATATCTCTCAACATTTTTTGTTAATTAAGTGTCATTCTTGTCAATTTGGCAACATGCATTTCTCCCAATTTGACGACATTTTCAAAAAGTTGAATTCTTAGCGATATTTTGTCAAATTTTAGCCAAATTTGTCAAAATACTAAACTATAAAGAAGTATTATGGATAAAACGAACTAAGTCTACGAGAACGAGGTTAACAAATTTATTGGAAAATGAATTTTTAATGAATGCTTTTACAAAATTTGTAAGAAAAGAAAAAAAATCTGATGTGGGCAGCACATGACTTTTCTTATATAATACAATGAATTTACTACTTATACACTAAAAAAATAGGTTATTCTTACAGTAGACACTTATATTCCTTCCAAGATATTGAATTTTCGTCAATTAGTTTTCATTTTCATTGTTTTAGCGTCATTTTTATCCATTTGGCGAGATTTTCGTTAATTTAACAACATTTAAAAAAATCGCCAAGTTGGTGACATTCCGCCAAATTTGTCGCCAAAATCTCACCAAGCGTTATGGATGGAGAAATAAATTATTCTTATAGCAGATAAATGACTATTGGTTCAAATACAAAAGTATTACTCAAAGTATTTTTTTCATGAATGGAACGAGCTAGATCCACGAGAATGATGTCACCCAATTTATCGCATGATATTACATATGAAATGTGAACATGTTTCTCAACAGTTAATATTTTTTTTAATTTATGAGATTTTTTGATAAATTTATTTTAAAAATGTGCAATATCTCGAGAACGGTTCATGCTAGCGTTCTAAAGTTTATGTCAATCGTTTTCTAAGGAAATATTACATAAGGGATGTCTGCGAAACTTTATTAAAGATTTTGATTTTTTCAAAACTTCACTCGAAAATTTAGGGGGTTCTGAACATTCGACGGCGTTTGAAAAGCTTAAAGTATTCACGAAGTATTTTGAAGTATAAGTAAAGTATTTTGAAGCTTAAAGTATTCACGGATTGTAATTTTTGTACAAATTTCATTCGAATCGCTCCATTCGTTCGTGAGATATCGTCTCCATAGACTCACTGACACACACACACACACATACACACAGACATCACCTCAAAAATGTTCGATTCGTGATCGGGAATGCTTGAAACGTGCTCTCCCGTCGAAAACTAGAATTCGAATTTTCGACCCCGTCACAATACTTTCCTTACACATTTTTTAATTTCCTTATATACATAATGTGTAAGGAAAGTATTGTGACGGAGGTCGAAAATTCGAATTCGAGTTTTCGACGGGAGAGCACGTTTCAAGCATTCCTGATCACGAATCAAGCATTTTTGAAGTGATGTATGTGTGTGTGTGTGTGTGAAAGTATGTGTGTGTGTGTTTGTAAAAGTATGTGTGTGTGTGTGTGTCAGTGAGTCTGTGGAGACGATAACTGACGAACGAATGGACCGATTCGAACGAAATTTGGTACAAAAATCACAATCCGTAAACACTGGAAGCCTATTGTTTTTATAAGCAATCGAATATTCAAAATCACTTTAAATTTTCGAGTGAAATTTTGAAAAAAATCGTTAAAAAATCAAACCCGCTAATAAAGTTACGCAAAAAGACATTTCTTATGTAATTATTCATTAAGAAACAATTGACATAAATTTTAGAACGCTAACATGAACCGTTCTCGAGATGTTACACATTTTTCAAAAAAATTATCAAAAAGTCATATAAAATAAAAAGAAAAATATTTCCTACTGAGAAACATGTTCACTTTTCATATGTAATATCATGCGATAAATATGGTGACATCATTCTCGCGGTTCTAGCTCGTTCCATTCATGAAAAATATATTTGAGTAATACATTTGTATTTGAACGTCAATATTTGAACGTCAATCATTTATTTTCTGTAAGAATAACTTTTTTCTCCATCCATAACTCTTGGCGAAATTTTGGCGACAAATTTTGCGGAATGTCGCCAACTTGGCGACTTTTTAAATGTTGCCAAATTAACGAAAATCTCTCCAAATGGATAAAAATGATGCTAATCAATGAAAATGAAGACTAATTGATGAAAATTTAATATCTTGGAAAGAATATAAGTATCTGCTATAAGAATATCCTATTTTTTTAACTGTAAAAGTAGTAAATTTATCGCATTATATAAAGAAAGTCATGTGCTGCTCACATCAGATTTTTTACATTCTAGCTCTGAATCACGTAACGCCATGACGTGTACAAATTTACCAGGTCATACCTGACGGCTTTAAATTGATGGGTTACGTTATAATATGATACGCTATTATACATCAAACTATTGGAATTACTATAGTGACTACCTAATGTTATTATTTTGTGATAAATTAGAAATTGTTTTGGAAATGGCATTTTTAGTATATGCAGCATGTGTAACCACTTTATGGATATTTATATTTAAAATTATTTTTAGAGTGAGACATCACAGACTTACATCATAATATATTTGTCATTAAATTTTCATTTATAATATCTATATTAAAATAAAATGAATAATTCCTCATAATGCATATAATATTTAAATAATTATTGATTAGTAATTACAATCTGATAAAAAATTTAGCAAAATCATTTGATTCCCTTTAAGATAGATGAGATGATATACACTCGACACTCGCCTCTGGACGAGTCGGACGGTCTGGGTCTTCAACACTCGACACTCGAGACGCCGGACGCGGTAGCCCATTGGTTAGCGCACTCGGTAGGCCTTGGTTAGCGCATTCCAGCCACTGTCCAAACTGCCGCCGTGTTCACGCGGAGTACGATCACGTTAAACATGTGGGTCCGTAAATCCTTCCGAGAAGTTGGTGGTAGGGGAAGGAGGGTACGGTCCCTGTGGATGCCTCCCCCACTGGGTTCCGGCCTAATTGGGTGGCACTTCCCGGCCGTCCAAACAGTTACCTTACACCTTTCTGGTAGGTCGGACGGTCTGGGTCTCAACAACAACAACACTCGAGACGCCAACTTATCTTTTAAACCAACCTTTTTCCTTACTGATATTCTTCTGTAATCACATTTGCATACCAAAATTTAACTACCACCGTGTTAAATGATGCACAGCAATCTCCATGTATTAAATCTTTCATGTTATCAACTATCAGTTTCATGGTTAAAATTGAATTATTTAATATTTATCCTTACGTATTTTGACATTTACCGTAATTCAAGTCTCCGTGGAACTTTCATCTTTGAATTACATTCTGCTGAAGCAGGATTAAAATATCAGATAATATATATATACACTCGGATAGGAGTTGAATATAATTTATACAGAGGTAAACGCATTTTGTCACGGACATTTCATAATTAATTTTATGGAAGTTACATTATCCATCTTATATACAAATAAAATTGAAATTGAAATTCAAATTCAAATCAAAAAATTCAAATTCTGTGTGATTATTCCTTACACTGATTCGGATACCCGTGTTCATGTTTGTGTGTTTAGGCTCTGGAGTTGTCCTAATATTAATAACAAGAAATATCGATCAAGCATAAAGCATAGATTATGAAACACTTTACAACTGAAATGCAATTTTATTTAAGTATCTTTAAAATGCGATGCATTCAGCTCTGATATATTTTAAATTATCACAGTACTACAATAATTTATTACATTTAAAAACTTGAAACTTCATGGGAAAAAATGAACTTTATTCAAATGATGTCATCGAAATATAAATTGTCTGGATCTCTATGTAAAAGCAGTGAATATTTCATTCGTATCACTTTTATTCCAGACTCCAGAGCTAAATAATTTTGCGTGAAAAAAATTCAGCAAATCTTATACAACTCATCTTACAATCACTTGTTTACATTCTGCATCTATTAAAATTAGGCTTCGTTGTAGAAATAATCAAAGTTTGATGATCGTGTAAACTCAAAATAAAGCGATTTTAGGACGGATGCAACATTAAATATAAATTTAAAATAACTTTAAAAATCACGATTTTCATACTGGGCAAAATATGGATGCCAAATTTTATTTTGAAGTGGGTCATGTGAACCCTTTATATAATATGGGTGTAATTATTATTTTAATTTTTAGTTAAAAACTAAACATATTTTGCTGAATTTTTTATATATATTTTATGGGATAATTTGAATATTTTCTTAAATTTTTGAAACAATTTGTGATTTTTAACTTTGTTTAAAAAATGTTGAAAAATTAGGTCCTATAGGGTTCAATGTATTTCCCATTTTCAATCCGGGTTCAATCCAAAACTAATTGTGTGATATTACTCATTTACATTCTCATATGTCCCACAGGCCCTCTCAACAACATAATAACATTTCATTTTGATAAATTCAGTTTTACGGCAGTTATTACAGAATTTTTTTTTACTCCGTTTTATTCATTCATGCACACATTTAGCGAAATTTCGTACTTACAACTGCTTGATTAAACTATCTGTCGCGAAATTTGGTGAAGACGTTATAAAAAATCTGATGTGGGCAGCACGTGACTTTCCTTATATAATGCAATGAATTTACTACTTTTACAGTAAAAAAAATAGATTATTTTTATAGTATTTATTTATATTTTTTCCAAGATATTGAATTTTCGTCAATGCGTCGTGATTTTCCATGTCGTCATCGTCAATGAGTCGTCATTGATTTAGCTTCATTTTTATCCATTTGGCGAGTTTTTCGTTAACTTAGCAACATTTAAAAAAGTCGCCAAGTTGGCGACATTCGATTAAATTCGTCGCCAAAATCTCGCCAAGCGTTATGGGCGAAGAAATAAGTTATTCTTACAGCAGATAAATGACTATTGGCGTTCAGATTACTCAAAGTATCTTTTTTCATGAATGTAACGAGCTAGATCCACGAGAATGATGTCACCCAATTTATCGCATGGTATTACATATGAAAAGTGAACATGTTTCTCAATAGGAAATTTTTTTTTATTTTATATGACTATTTTATAATTTTTTTGTAAAATGTGCAATATCTGGAGAACGGTTCGTGTTGGCGTTCTAAATTTTATGTCAATCATTTTCTAATGAAAAATTACATAAGAGATGTTTATTTGCCTAACTTTATTAGCGGTTTTGATTTTTTGACGATTTTTTCAAAATTTCACTCGAAAATTTAGGGGGGGTTCTGAACATTCGATTGCGTATAAAAACAATAGGCTTCCAGTGTTTACGGATTGTGATTTTTGTACCAAATTTTATTCGAGTCGGTCCATTCGTTCGTCAGTTATCGTCTTCTCAGGCTCACTGACACAGCCACACACATACTTTCACACACACACACACACACATACTTTCACACACACACAGACATCACTTCAAAAATGTCTGATTCACGATCAGGAATGCTTGAAACGTGCTCTCCCGTCGAAAACTCGAATTCGAATTTTCGACCCCGTCACAATACTTTCCTTATACATTATGTATATAAAGAAAGTAAAAACACTGTCAAGGAAAAGGCGATTAAATGCATGGAAGAATCGAGATCTTCGTGGTCAACCTGAATAATTGTGGATCAGTCAACCTAAATAATTATGGATTGTGAGACTCTCTGGGCTGGCCATTATTTAAAAACCCAATAACACTGTTCAACACATTTTAATTTTTTGTGTGCCTCTGAGATTAAACCACGCTACCTTTATGTTGTTTGATCCACTGAATATGAAAATAGCCGTTAATGTACCAGATTAGCTATTGTTTTTGAAATATCGATAGAATAAGTTTTACACATTTTGCATATGTTTACTCTATTAAAAACCTCATACATAAAACTTGTGACTTGCAATGGGTTTCGGGACATATATCACAAGGAATAGTAAATATCTCATAGTTTTGCTGTATTTCATTTCCATTGGTGCCTACCTCTTTTCGAGGGTAGAAAGTTCTGATGAAACAATTCCCCATGCTCATCACTGACAGCATTGCAGTTAAGTGAGAAGAAATCCATATCAGAGTCTAAAGAACCTTGCTGCTCCAACCGGGAATCGAACCCTGGATCTACGAACTATCAGCTAACCCTCTGCCGTTGAACTATTGGAACGAAATTGCAACATCTTATCGTCGAATGACAGATTGGCAGGCAACTACCAATTTGACTGACCACCTCCTGCTATTTTTACCGCAAGTTAGCCTCCTGCTACTACTATTTTTACCACGTATGTATTCTGCGTGGTCGTTATAATCTCAATTTAAAATCGGCGCTCAATCTTCCAGAGTCCATTGAATCCGTACAATCGTACTAGGATCACTTTCAGACCTCCGACATCTTTGCACTAACCTACAGGGTTGATTTATTCGGGCGCCATTGTAAAGAACCTTGTTGCCCCAACCGGGAATCGAACCCTAGATCTCCAAACTGGCCAGCCGATGCTCTACCGTTGAGCTACTGGGACGAAATTACAAACTCCTATCATCGAAGTGGACTCTGCAAGGGTATAAATGGTGTATTTTCAATGACCTCTAGTCTCCCTAGTTTGACCCTAGTCACTCGTAGCGCTGCAAGTGGGTTGCTATAAGCAATGAAAGGTATTCATTCCCTTTGAATGCACCCCCCCCCTTATATCTTTAAAACTAGAGTTATCCGCAATTTTTAACTTCATATTCGTAATCAACATGATAAATTAATACAATTACTTGAGTGTTGTTGTTGAGACCCAGACCGTCTGACCTACCAGAAAGGTATAATGTAACCGTTTGGACGGCCGGGAAGTGCCACCCAATTTAAACCCGAACCCAGTGGGGGAGGCATCCGCAGGGACCGTACCCTCCTTCCCCTACCACCAACCTCTCGGAAGGACTTACGGACCCACATGTTTAACGTGATCGTACTCCGCACGAACACGGCGGCAGTTGTGGCAGCGTGCAAATCCAGCGCGCAAACCACCGGGCTACCGCGCCCGAAATGTGCCAACAGCACGCGGTGTTCCCAGTTGGTCACCCACCCAAGTACTAACCGCGATCGATGCTGCTTGACTTCGGTGATCTAACGAGAACCGGTGTTTTCAGCGAGGTAGGGCCGTTGACCAATTACTGGAATGTTGTTGTTGAGACCCAGACCGTCCGACCTACCAGAAAGGTGTAAGGTAACTGTATGGACGCCCGGGAAGTGCCACCCAATTTAGACCGGAACCCAGTGGGGGAGGCATCCACAGGGACCGTACCCTCCTTCCCCTACCACCAACCTCTCGGACAATTACTGGAATGTGGCTGAACTGGGCGTTCTCATACCAAAATCCATCTTTATAAGTACCTTTTTTTCCTTCTAATCTTAAGAATAAAATTTTGAAAAATCGGTGTCGTTGGTCCAAACCCTTGCAATTATAGCGTGTTACCGTTCACTTTAAAGGGTTTGAAAAAAATCTTTGGATTGATTCCCTTTTTAACAATGTACACCCGTGCACGTAACATGTTCCCCCAGGGGGCGCTAATGATGTCACGAACACAAATATTGTATCTAGCTATTTTCACAATAATGACTGAAGCTTGTTAAGTCTCGTAACGGTCGAGCCATTTACGAGTATAACCCATTTTATGCATAATTATGCCAAATTTCTTCCTATAATGCCATGTTAAAAGAATATAGAATTTCGAATTAATTTCGAAGTTTTCACTCGAATTTTAAAAAAATTTCTATCTTGTTCTAGATGTTTCGATAACAAAACAGGATATAAAATTTCGTGAAAATCCATTAATATTTGTGGCATCTATTGTGTGCATAAGAAATTGACCACAGACATACATACATACATACAGACAGACAGACGAACATCACTCCAAATATGGTCAAGCGTGTTCAAGGGGTCCTAAAACATATATTGGCATCAAAATCTCTGATTTGAAAAATTTCATGAAAACAAAACTTTCTTTACAGAGTGTCCCAAAAAGATTAAAACGCGCTTTAATTCTTTACCTGTTGGAGATAAGTGGGCAATGTAAATTGCAAAAATGTTGAAAGTAAGGTAGGAAATAAGAAATGAAATAGTCCTCCCATTCATTTTCAAAAAGTTACACTTTTTAAATTTTTATACGACTCCCTTAGACAAATTTGGTCAATCAGAAAATTTTTATTTTTAATGCAACAAGATGCAATAAAAATTTTCTGATTGACCAAATTTGTCTAAGGGGGGTCGTATAAAAGTTTAAGAAGTGTAATTTTTTGAAAATGAATGGGAGGACAATTTGATAAACGCAGTCTTATTCCCTACCTTACTTTCAACATTTTTGCAATTTACATTGCCCACTTATCTTCAACAGATAAAGAATTAAAGCCCGTTTTAATCTTTTTGGGACACCCTGTATATATAAAAATACAAAAATAACGCTTCGTCAGACGATAATTAGCTGAATAGCTCAGAAATGAAGTTGGAATTTTCATGAACGTCTGTAATTGTAACTTTTCTTATCAGTTTGTCGAAATTATCAACAAAGCTGAAAAATATGAGCAATGATTGCAGAATGTTTTATAGTGCAACATTTGTCTACTTTGCCTTTATGGCCCGTAACCGCCCTGCTGTCAACATTGCTGATTTCGAGATCGAACCCTTCGCTTGTCAATCTATATAAAAAAAATTGAAAATCTGTCTGTCTGTTTGTGTGTACGTTTGTCTCATTACAGAAGAACGGCTGCATCGATTTTCATAAAATTTTATGTTTATCCTTGGAATATCTCCATTTAAAATTTCGTTCATATTTTGAGTTTCTAGCACCAGGGGTTGTTCAGATATCAATTAAGAACTCACAGTTAACCTTCCAAAAACATAACATTATGTAGACGATATTTTTGACGTAAATTTATTTGAAAAAAATGATACCGATTTGCTTGGCAATGGATTTAAATTCAATGTGTTTATGCAGCAGATGATTTTTATAAAATCTGTACCAATTAAAATTATAAAGGGATGTGTATACAATAAATTTCCTTAAAATTGCATTTTTGAATGGATTACATCCCTTAAGGCCTCCAGGTTTAAAGATTACGGGATTATTGAGTATTTTAAATTTATTACGTCATCTGTTTTATTTTAATACAAATTGTTGAAATTCATATAACATAGTATTCAAATCCTCTACTAAATATACGGGTATATCTTCTAATATTCGAGAATATAAGAGGTACATCTTCCCATATAATTTCAGAGCTTTTATTTTGGCATATATTGATTCAATTTCATTTTTTTTTGTAAATTTTTTTACAAACGGTACCAGGATATTTTATTTTTCAGATCTTCCTGTGAAGATAATTTTGTACAATGAGAACAGAGATTATTAAAATTCTTTTTAGAAGCATTAATTTAAATATTTTAATAGAATATTTTGAATAATAATACAAATTTTGAATACTATAGGAATTTGCACATGATTGTGAATTTAAAGTTTCGGTATACTGTATATTCCGTACGAAGAACGGGTATTTTGCTAGTACTTCATAAATATATTCATTTTCCTTTTCTTTTCAGCAACAATACATCTGTATCCATCAATGTCTGTTGTGCGTATTGGAGAAGAAAGAAGAGGTATTAGATATAAGCCGGCCGGAAGCCCATGACAACCAAGGTTATGATGGTTCGTAAAGATCATATATTCGTCATGCAAGTCATATAATGAATAGTAAAAAAAAGTTTAAATGAAACACAAAATTGAGAAAAGAAAAATGAGCTTATAATGCAACAGGCACTTCAAAGCAACTGTACAAATCACGAAACTGACAATGACC
>OX578154.1:57326316-57506316 GCA_951213105.1 Amaurobius ferox
GAAAAGTAAACATGTTTCTTAAGAGTTTATATTTTTTGTTTTACTTGATTTTTTAATAAATTCATTTGAAAAATGTGCAATATCTCGAAAACGGCTATTGCTAGCGTCCTACACTTTGTGTCAATCGTTTTCTATGGAAAAATTACATAAGAAATATCTATTTCCGTAACTTTATTAAAAGTTTAAATTTTTGATGATTTTTTCAAAATTTCACTCGAAAATTTAGGGGGATTCTGAATATTCGATTGTGTTTAAAAACAATAGGCTTCGAGTATTCGCGGAATGTGATTTTTGTACCAAATTTCATTCGAATCGCTCCATTGGTTCGTGAGATATCGCCTCCACAGACTCACTGACACACACACACACACACCTCAAAAATGTTCGATTCGTGATCAGGGATGCTTGTAACGTGCTCTCCCGTCGAAAACTCGAATTCGAATTTTCGACCTCGTCATAATACTTTCCTTATACATTATATATATAAGGAAAGTAAAAATACCAACCTGGGAGGGGGGGGGGAGGAATTTATAGGAAAGAATTTCGCATTGAATATTAATATACTTTAAAATTGGAAGCGTGTGTCTAGAACTAACTGCTGAACCTCGAAGAGGAAGGCCAAACATTCCGAAGCACCTACTGTATTTGCAATAAATACTGTCTGTATCATGATAACAAAAAATCTGATGTGGACAGCACATGACTTTCCTTATATAATGCAATGTATTTACTACATTTGCAGTAAAAACAAAATAGGTTATTCTTATAGTATATAATTATATTTTTTTCAATATATTGAATTTTCGTCAAATAGTCGTTATTTTCATTGATTTAGCGTCATTTTTATGCATTTGGCGAGATTTTCTTTAATTTGGTGACATTTAAAAAGTCGCCAAGTTGGCGACACTCCGCCAAATTCGTCGCCAAAATCTCGCCAAGAGTTATGGATGGCGAAATAATTTATTCTTATAGCAGATACATGACTATTGGAGTTCAAATACAAAAGTATTACTCAAAGTATCTTTTTTCATGAATGGAACGAGCTAGGATCCACGAGAATGATGTCACCCAATTTATCGCATGATATTACACATTAAAAGTGAACATGTTTCTCAATAGGAAATATATTTTTTGCTTTTTTTTATATATAATTTTTTTGAAAAATGTGCAATATCTCGAGAACGGTCCATACTAGCCTCCTAAAATATATGTTAATCATTTTCTAATGAAAAATTACATAAGAAATGTCTATTTGCGTAACTTTATTAGAGGTTTTGATTTTTTGATGATTTTTTCAAAATTTCACTCGAAAATTTAGGGAGGTTCTGAACATTCAATTGCGTATAGAAACAATAAGCTTCCAGTATTCACGTATTAAGTTCCAGTATTAAGTTTGGCTCAAATCAGATGATAACTGAGTTTTTCCCGTGCGGATATTGCTCCTAATTAAAAATTAAAAAAAAACAAAAAACAGAAAACCTTTAATGCTACATTTCAATTTAAAGTTTTATATGTAAAAGATAAAAATCTGATGTAATCTTTGCAATTTTCTATTATAAAGTACAATGAAAATAGGATATAAAATCTTATTTTATCCTCTTTATGTAATTACAACCCATCTTTCCTCATCGTCCTAAAAATAGAACAGCACACATAAGTGGTGTTTATAAATTCTTTTGCATATTTTAATTGAATTTAAAGAGAATATATTGTTCAAGAATCTTTATATATTTGCCTTTGTTGCAAGTTTAAATTAATGTTGGACATTTTTTATTAATTTTTTAAAATGGCGATTCTTACAGATTTTGTTTTATATTTTTAACACACAAATTTTTTAAAGTTTCGAACTCCAGGAAAAACATACATATAAATTTATTAAGGTAATATTCCATACAGTAAAAAAGGATTGTCAAAAAAGAATTATCTAGAAGATTGTCCTATGGGACGTATATCTAGAGGATGGATCATTGTCCTATTTTTAGAACAGCCTGTACCGATCAAACTAATAAAACTTTGGTATGCTTTTACTTTACTTATATACAATAATGTATAAGAAAAGTATTGTGACGGGATCGAAAATTCGAATTCGAGTTTTCGGCGGGAGAGCACGTTTCAAGCATCCCTGATCATGAATCAAACAGTTTCGAGATGATGTCTATGTGTGTGTGTATGTGTGTGTGTGAGACAGTATGTGTGTGTGTGTGTGTGTGTCGAAAGCCCAGACCACCCGACTCGTCCGAGGACTCAGAGTAACAGATTGAATGTGACAGTATGTGTGTGTTGTTGTTGAGACCCAGACCGTCCGACCTACCAGAAAGGTGTAAGGTAACTGTATGGACGGCCGGGAAGTGCCTCCCAATTTAGACCGGAACCCAGTGGGGGAGGCATCCACAGGGACCGTACCCTCCTTCCCCTACCACCAACCTCTCGGAAGGACTTACGGACCCACATGTTTAACGTGATCGTACTCCGCATGAACACGGCGGCATTTGTGGCAGCGTGCAAATCTAGCGCGCAAACCACGGGGATACCGCACCCGAGATGGCCAACAGCACGCGGCGTTCCGGGCAGTATGTGTGTGTGTGAAAGTATGTGTGTGTGTGACATTATGTGTGTGTGTGTGTGTGTTACAGTATGTGTGTGTGTGTGTGTGACATTATGTGTGTGTGTGTGTGTTGTGTGTGTGTGTCAGTGAGTCTGTGGAGACGATAAATGACGAATGAATGGACCGATTCGAACTAAATTTGGTACAAAAATCACAACCCGTGAATACCGGAAGCCTATTGTTTTTATACGCAATCGAATGTTCAGACCCCCCCCCCCCTAAATTTTCGAGTAAAATTTTGAAAAAAATCATTAAAAAATCAAAACCTTTAAAAAAGTTACGCAAATAGACATTTTTTATGTAATTTTTCATTAGAAAACGATTGACACAAAATTTTAGAACGCTAGCATGAACCGTTCTCGAGATATTGCACATTTTTTAAAAAAATTATCAAAAATCATGTAAAATAAAAAAAAAAGTATTACCCATAGAGAAACATATTAACTTTTCATATGTAATATTATGCGATAAATTTGGTGACACCATTTTTGTGGATCTAGCTCGTTCCATTCATGAGAAAAGATACTTTGAGTAATACTTTTGTATTTTAACGCCAATGGTCATTTATCTGCTGTAAGAATAACTTATTTCTCCATCCATAACGCTTGGCGAGATTTTGGCGACAGATTTGGTGGAATGTCGCCAACTTGGCGCTTGTTTAAATATTGCTAAATTAATGATAAACTCGCTAAATAGATAAAAATAAGGCTAAATCAATGAAAAGGACGACTCATTGACGAAAATTCAATATCTTGGAAGGAATATATCTACTATAAGAATAACCTATTGTTTTTACTGTTAAAGTAGTAAATTCATTGCATTATTTAAGGAAAGATTTTTTGATTTTATACATATGCTTAGAGAAACACACATTTAAGATTTTATAAAAAAAAATATTAATTTTTTCATTGCTTTGTACAATATGGCCTAAATTAGAATATCGCATGAAAAGGCTACCTGGCTATTTATTTTTCATTTTTTAATAATGAAAACTTAAATAATTCCTAGTGTCAAATTCTTTCGTGATTCAAACGGTCTGGTGGTTAGAGTTCGTCAACGAATTCCAGGTCTGCTGACCGCGGGTTCTGTCCCCTCTTCAGACGCAGTGCTTTGTCGATTTTAGTTTTAAATAATATATATATATATATATATATATATATATATATATATATATATATATATATATATATATATATATATATATACTGTTGTCAGGGTAATAGATTTTGTGGTTTCTGCCAAGAATTATTTTAATCGCCAAACCAGAGAAAGCTTTATATAGTTAAAATAAAATAAAATTGCTACGCCATTCGTAGCGCTGCGGTAAAGTGCCGCTGTTATAACCCGAAGTAAAAGTTTTTGTCGAGGGTTCTATCCTCTCCCATATTTTAGCCACCATTTCTCTAATTATTAAAACGGCTATATTAAAATGTTAAAGTTAAATACACCGAAATCAAAGTTCCGGACGACGCCTTCTTGGCCGAGAGGCTTGGGGCGTCAAGTTGCGGGGCTTAGGATCGGGGTTCGACTCCAGCTTGGGTAAAAAGGGTGCTAGAGAGTAGCGGGTGTTAGCGCGATCAGGCGGGGTTGAAGACTTATTTAGAGGACGGGTATTCTTGATTTTAACTTTCTTATATTTCTTACTAAATTATCTGCACGAGATGGAGGACGAGCGGTGTTCTTGCGGTTCCACCGTTGCTGGCGGGGTTTCTCTTCGGGCCTGCTGGCTTCGGTGTCGAACCCACCACCCTTCCTCGTCCAAAGTTCGTGCAGGGTTTGTTTTGCACCATGGGACACCTGTTAACGAAGTCCCAAAATTTTATCAGTTTTGAAGATAATGCATCTCTTTTCTATTTCTTTTTAAGTGATCTTACAGTGACGTCACTTCCGGTACGTCATTTCCTGTTACGTCATTTCCGATACGTCACTTTCTGTGACGTCACTTCCGGTACGTTATTTCCTGTAACGTCGCTTCCTTAAAAAATTTTGTAAAAGTTCTCTGTTGAGAAATCGCAAATGCTAGAAAATCTAAATGCAGATAAAAGGACTTGAACCCAGAGCCTCTAGATTTGGAGTCCGACAACATGACCACTGAACCATCCAGCTCACGGTTTGAAAGCCCCAGTTAATCTAATTAAACTTAATGAAGAGACTAATCAGATAAAACACAGATACTAAAACGAAACAACTCGCGTCGGGATGGACTTGAACCCACAACCTCTATGACTTTAAGCGAACAACATGACCACCGAACCAACCAGCTCACAAGCCTGCTCCCCTAATTAATCTATTTAAACTTAACACAGAGAGAGTCTGGCCAGAAAAAAAGCCTAAAAACCAAACTTGCTGCACTCAACGTGAGCGGATGGACCCAAACCCACAGCCTCCGGAACGGGAATCAAACAACATGACCACTGAGCCAGCCAGCTCACGATGCAATGAACCTAATTGATCTATTTAACCTTAACGGAGACAGATACTTATCAGAAAAAGCGCAGAAACCAAAACGACTTAACTCGCTATACTCAATACGTGTGATTAGACTCGAACCCACAACCTCTGGAATTTTATTCAGACTTTTTGACCACTGGGCCATACAGCTCACATACTGATGGTCCTAATTAATCTATTTCAACTTAATGAGGAAACTGATTTGAAAAAGCACAGACAACAAAACAAATTTACTCTCTATGAGAGCATGGTTCCGAACCCACAGCATATTGCATTGGAATCAGTCAACATGACCGTTGAGCCAGTCAGCACTTACGAAAGCGATCCTAATTAATATATTTAAACTTAACGGTGAAACTAATTAAAAAAAGGGCAGATACCAAAACAAATTTACTCTCTATGAGAGCATGGTTCCGAACCCACAGCATATTGCATTGAAATCAGTCAACATGACCGTTGAGCCAGTCAGCACTTACGAAAGCGATCCTAATTAATATATATAAACTTAACGGTGAAACTAATTAAAAAAAGGGCAGATACCAAAAGAAATTTACTCTCTATGAGAGCATGGTTCCGAACCCACAGCATATTGCATTGAAATCAGTCAACATGACCGTTGAGCCAGTCAGCACTTACGAAAGCGATCCTAATTAATATATATAAACTTAACGGTGAAACTAATTATAAAAAGGGCAGATACCAAAAGAAATTTACTCTCTATGAGAGCATGGTTCCGAACCCACAGCATATTGCATTGAAATCAGTCAACATGACCGTTGAGCCAGTCAGCACTTACGAAAGCGATCCTAATTAATATATATAAACTTAACGGTGAAACTAATTATAAAAAGGGCAGATACCAAAAGAAATTTACTCTCTATGAGAGCATGGTTCCGAACCCACAGCATATTGCATTGAAATCAGTCAACATGACCGTTGAGCCAGTCAGCACTTACGAAAGCGATCCTAATTAATATATATAAACTTAACGGTGAAACTAATTAAAAAAAGGGCAGATACCAAAAGAAATTTACTCTCTATGAGAGCATGGTTCCGAACCCACAGCATATTGCATTGAAATCAGTCAACATGACCGTTGAGCCAGTCAGCACTTACGAAAGCGATCCTAATTAATATATATAAACTTAACGGTGAAACTAATTATAAAAAGGGCAGATACCAAAAGAAATTTACTCTCTATGAGAGCATGGTTCCGAACCCACAGCATATTGCATTGAAATCAGTCAACATGACCGTTGAGCCAGTCAGCACTTACGAAAGCGATCCTAATTAATATATATAAACTTAACGGTGAAACAAATTAAAAAAAGGGCAGATACCAAAAGAAATTTACTCTCTATGAGAGCATGGTTCCGAAACCACAGCATATTGCATTGAAATCAGTCAACATGACCGTTGAGCCAGTCAGCACTTACGAAAGCGATCCTAATTAATATATATAAACTTAACGGTGAAACTAATTAAAAAAAGGGCAGATACCAAAAGAAATTTACTCTCTATGAGAGCATGGTTCCGAACCCACAGCATATTGCATTGAAATCAGTCAACATGACCGTTGAGCCAGTCAGCACTTACGAAAGCGATCCTAATTAATATATATAAACTTAACGGTGAAACTAATTATAAAAAGGGCAGATACCAAAAGAAATTTACTCTCTATGAGAGCATGGTTCCGAACCCACAGCATATTGCATTGAAATCAGTCAACATGACCGTTGAGCCAGTCAGCACTTACGAAAGCGATCCTAATTAATATATATAAACTTAACGGTGAAACAAATTAAAAAAAGGGCAGATACCAAAAGAAATTTACTCTCTATGAGAGCATGGTTCCGAAACCACAGCATATTGCATTGAAATCAGTCAACATGACCGTTGAGCCAGTCAGCACTTACGAAAGCGATCCTAATTAATATATATAAACTTAACGGTGAAACTAATTAAAAAAAGGGCAGATACCAAAAGAAACTTACTCTCTATGAGAGCATGGTTCCGAACCCACAGCATATTGCATTGAAATCAGTCAACATGACCGTTGAGCCAGTCAGCACTTACGAAAGCGATCCTAATTAATATATTTAAACTTAACGGTGAAACTAATTAAAAAAAGGGCAGATACCAAAAGAAATTTACTCTCTATGAGAGCATGGTTCCGAACCCACACCATATTGCATTGAAATCAGTCAACATGACCGTTGAGCCAGTCAGCACTTACGAAAGCGATCCTAATTAATATATATAAACTTAACAGTGAAACTAATTAAAAAAAGGGCAGATACCAAAAGAAATTTACTCTCTATGAGAGCATGGTTCCGAACCCACAGCATATTGCATTGAAATCAGTCAACATGACCGTTGAGCCAGTCAGCACTTACGAAAGCGATCCTAATTAATATATTTAAACTTAACGGTGAAACTAATTAAAAAAAGGGCAGATACCAAAAGAAATTTACTCTCTATGAGAGCATGGTTCCGAACCCACAGCATATTGCATTGAAATCAGTCAACATGACCGTTGAGCCAGTCAGCACTTACGAAAGCGATCCTAATTAATATATTTAAACTTAACGGTGAAACTAATTAAAAAAATCTGATGTGGGCAACACATGGCTTTCCTTATATAATGTAATGAATTTACTACTTTTACAGTAAAAAAATAGGTTTTGCTTCAGTAGATACTAATATTCTTTCCAAGATATTGAATTTTCGACAATTAGTGGTCATTTTCATTGATTTAGCATCATTTTTATCCATTTGGCGATATTTTCATTAATTTGGCAACATTTCAAAAAAGTCGCCAAGTTGGCGACATTCCGCCAAATTCGTCGCCAAAATCTCGCCAAGCGTTATACACTAAGAAAAAAGTTATTCTTACAGCAGATAAATGACTATTGGCGTTCAAATACAAAAGTATTATTCAAAGTATATTTTTTCATGAATGGAACGAGCTAGATCCACGGGAATGATGTCACTCAATTTATCGCATGGTATTACATATGAAAAGTGAACATGTTTCTCAATAGGAATTTTTTTTTTTATGTGACTTTTTCATAATTTTTTTGAAAAATGCACAATATCTCGAGAACGGTTCATGTTAGCGTTCTAAAATTTATGCCAATCGTTTTCTAATGAAAAATTACATAAGAAATGCCTATTTGCGTAACTTTATTAGCGATTTTGATTTTTTGACGATTTTTTCAAAATTTTATTCGAAAATTTAGGGGGGTTCTGAACATTCGATTACGTATAAAAACAATAGGCTTCCAGTGTTTACGGATTGTGATTTTTGTACCAAATTTGGTTCAAATCGGTCCATTCGTCGCGTCAGTTATCGTCTCCACAGACTCACTGACACACACACACACATACTTTCACACACACACACACACACATACACACATACTTTCACACACACACACACACACACACACACACACACATACACACACACAGACATCACTTCAAAAATGTTTCATTCGTGATCAGGGATGCTTGAAACGTGCTCTCCCGTCGAAAACTCGAATTCGAATTTTCGACCCCGTCACAATACTTTCCTTATACATTATGTATATAAGGAAAGTAATAAGCAATTTGGTAGCATGGAAGACCGTTCGATGGAAAGAACGTGTGCACTTCTGCTTTTCCAATATCTGTTAGTTTAGGGGTGCTGCACACTTAAAAGTGTTCGTTTTACAGAATAAATGAGAACTGTTTTCTTTTAAGTGAAATATAAACTTCAATTTGACGTACGATTAAATAATTGGAAAAGACGTAATGGAAAAACATACATACATAAACACTTACATAAAAATCTGATGTGGGCAACACATGACTTTCCTTATATAATGTAATTAATTTACTACTTTTACAGTAAAAAAAAGTAGGTTTTTCTTATAGTAGATACTAATATTCTGTCCAAGATATTAAATTTTCGACAATTAGTCGTCATTTTTATCCATTTGGCGAGATTTTCGTTAATTTGGCAACATTTCAAAAACTCGCCAAGTTGGCGACATTCCGCCAAATTCGTCGCCAAAATCTCGCCAAGCGTTATGCACTAAGAAATAAGTTATTCTTACAGCAGATAAATGACTATTGGCGTTCAAACACAAAAGTATTACTAAAAGTATATTTTTTCATGAATGGAATGAGCTAGTTCCACGAGAATGATGTAACCCAATTTATCGCATGGTATTACATATGAAAAGTGAACATGTTTCTCAATAGGAATTTTTTTATATGACTTTTTGATAATTTTTTTTAAAAAAATGAACAATATCTCGAGAACGGTTCATGTTAGCGTTCTAAAATTTATGTCAATCGTTTTCTAATGAAAAATTACATAAGAAATGTCTATTTGCGTAACTTTATTAGTGGTTTTGATTTTTTGACGATTTTTTCAAAATTTCATTCGAAAATTTAGGGGGGTTCTTAACATTCGATTGCATATAAAAGCAATAGGCTTCCAGTGTTTACGGATTGTGATTTTTGTACCAAATTTGGTTCGAATCGGTCCATTCGTTTGTCAGTTATCGTCTCCACAGACTCACTGACACACACACACAGATACTTTCACACACACACACACATACACATACACACACACACACACACACACACACACACACACACACAGACATCACTTCAAAAATGTTTGATTCGTGATCAGGGATGCTTGAAACGTGCTCTCCCGTCGAAAACTTGAATTCGAATTTTCGACCCCGTCACAATACTTTCCTTATACATTATGTATATAAGGAAAGTAAAAAGTCCCAATTAGCTGTACAAAGAAATACGGTGAGGGACCCAGTGGTTAAGGCACGGGGATTAAACTCGAGTTATATTCCCTGCTGTGTCCAAACTGTCCCCGTTTTCATGTAGAGTACGGGCGCATTAAATATGTGGGTCTTAAAGTCCTTCCGAGAGGTTGGTGTTAGGGGAAGGAGGGTACGGTCCCTGCAGATGTCACCCCCATTGGATTTCGGTTTGAATTGGGTAGCACTTCCCTCTCATCCAAACAAATGCCTTACACCTTCGGCTAGGGCCAACGGCCCTACCGTGCTGAAAACACCGGTTCTCGTTAGATCTCGAAGTCAAGCAGCATCGGGCGCGGTTAGTACTTGGGGGGGTGAGCACTTGGGAACACCGCGTGGCACATTTCGGGCGCGGCAGCCCGGTGGTTTGCGCGCTGGATTTGCCCGCTGTCACAACTGCCGCCGTGTTCAAGCGGAGTACGATCACGTTAAACATATGGGTCCGTAAGTCCTTCCGAGAGGTTGGTGGTTGGGGAAGGGGGGGTGCGGTCCCTGTGGATGCCACCCCCACTGGGTTTCGGTCTAAATTGGGTGGCACTTCCCGGCCGTCCAAACGGTTACCTTACACCTTTCTTGTAGGTCGGACGATCTGGGTCTCAACAACACCTTAGAGCGGTCTGGGTCGAAAGAAGGAAAGACAAATGTCTCAGTGGATTAGGGTAAAAGGCTTCGAATGACCGACTGTAATTCGGTGGGTTTTTTTCCTTTAATACAAAGGTTCGTCAGACAGACACCCGTGATCTTATTTCTGTACGATGATGCAGCGCCTAGCCCAAACTAGAATTTTCTCAGAGCTCTGCGGTTTATGTCCGTGGTTTTAATTAACGGAAAGTTGCGTCGGACATGGTACTATGATACTATCCTGCATAAAAAAATCTGATGTGGGCAGCACATGACTTTTCCTGGAGACTCATATTCACGTTCATCTTCAATAATTCATTATATTGAGTTTAATTGCACAAAATAACGTTTAATTGCACAAAATAACGCCCATAATTATTTGAAATGACACTGAAGTGGCACTTTTTTTTTCAATTTTAGTTCTCGGTTGGTAACTGGACTTTTTTTCAACTGCTGCGTAGCGAGAATGCGAAATAACTAAAACATCTCGAAAGCGGTGTAATGGGGCTGGTCTTATTCGTTTCATCATCAAAAATTATGTATAAAACAAGCATTTAATTGATATATTTGAACATACGTAGTTTTTTATTTTAGATTTTGACGATTTTTGCGGGCCATTTCGTACAAAAATGCTGGTTATCTTTTTCCGAATCACACCAAAGACTATTCAGCACCAGTGCTTCAAACAAGTATCTTACCTATCAAATTTTATGAAAATCGGTTCATTAGTTTTTGAGTTACAGTGGTTACATAAGACTTTTGCGGACCCAAAAATGCAGGTTCTTTTGTACCGAACCATATCAAACTCTAATCAGCATCAGGGTCACCCACAAGTGACTTACCTACCAAATTTTATGAAATTCGGTCCGTTACTTTTTTAGTTAGAGTGGACACATACATTGCACAGACAGACAGACGTCACGTTAAAAATAGATTTTTCGTATTCTAGAGGTCTCGAAACGTGTAGATCTGTCGAAAACTCGAGTTGCGATTTTCGGCATGATTCCAATCCTTTCCCTATACATTACCATGTATTGCAGGGAAAGTAATAGCCGTCCAGTTAATTTTGTATTGTTCTAAACGAGCTTTTGTTGGTTTTCGATAATTCGCTGTAAGTTCGGATGTAATTTTAATCAGTACTTTGCATTTTAATTCCCGGCAACGCCAGGTAATCCTGCTAGTAATTTGTTGTTGTTGAGACCCAGACCGTCCGACCTACCAGAAAGGTGTAAGGTAACTGTATGGACGGCCGGGAAGTGCCACCCAATTTAGACCGGAACCCAGTGGGGGAGGCATCCACAGGGACCGTACCCTCCTTCCCCTACCACCAACCTCTCGGAAGGACTTACGGACCCACATGTTTAACGTGATCGTACTCCGCATGAACACGGCGGCATTTGTGGTAGCGTGCAAATCTAGCGCGCAAACCACGGGGATACCGCACCCGAGATGGCCAACAGCACGCGGTGTTCCGAGGTGGTCACCCACCAAGTACTAACCGCGCCCGATGCTGCTTGACTTCGGTGATCTAACGAGAACCGGTGTTTTAAGCACGGTACGGCCGTTGGCCCATGCTAGTAATTTGTAAATCTCTCATTTAAATAAGGGTTTTCAATACTTATATCTAAAATTTGCATTTTAAACTCCTTCGATAAATTAAACATAAGAAAAGTTCAGGCAATATATTATTGTTAAATTTATTTAAAACTATCCACTTGTGTTATCAGAAACTGTTTGGTTAAAAATTGCGAAGTTAAATTTTCGTATCCGTCGTCGCACTTATCTCATATGGCTGAATGTTGAGGGCAGGAATAACCCGAAGGAGAATTCAAGGAGTTAAGCAGAACTCTTAGGAAAAGACTTGAATTGTTACAAAATACTTTAGTTTCCAAGTGAACTTTGCAACTGAGATAATGAATTTTATTATCGCCGTAAGAATAACGGGATAGTATAAAATTGTTTTACTCAGTTGTTTTACTACGATAAAATGAGAAAGATTGTTTAAAATATATTTTTCTAAATCTAACGTGAGCAGCAAAAAATCTGATGTGGGCAGCACATGACTTTCCCTGCAGACTTATATTCACGTTCTATTTATTTAAATTAAATTTAATTAATTTTTAATTCAATTTTCGTTCTCATTTGAAAACTGGACTTATTTTCAAAAATGGTGTAGGACAAATACGAGAAACTAAAATATCTCGAGAACGGCTAGTCCTAGTGTAATGGGGTTGGTCTTATTCTTTTCTTCGCTAAAAATTACGTATTAAACAAGCATTTAATGGCTATATTTGAGCATACGTAGTTCTTAAGTTTAGATTTTGATGATTTTTGCGGGCCATTTTGCAAAAAAAGGCAGGTTATTTTTTTTCGAATTATACCAAAATCTAACCAGCACCAGGGTGGCCTACAAGCGACTTATCTACCAAATTTTGTGAAATTCAGTCCATTAGTTTTTCAGTTGGAGTGGATACAAGCTTTTGCGGGCCATTTCGCAAAAAAAGGCGGGGTCTTTTAACGCGAGTCATACCCAAAACTAATCATTACCAGATTCGTGCACAAGTGACTTACCTACCAAATTTTATGCAATTCGGTCAATTAGTTTTTTAGTTAGAGTGGATACAAAATCTGCACAGACAGACAGACACACAGACAGACACACAGACAGACAGACACACAGACACACACACAGACGTCACGCTAAAAATAGTTTTTTCGTATTCTAGAGGTCTCGAAACGTGTAGATCCGTCGAAAACTCGAGTTGCGATTTTCAACATGATTCCAATACTTTCCCTATACATTACCATGTATTGCAGGGAAAGTAAAAAGCGTGCCTATATCTTAATTTGACTCTTTTTCTGTCATGCTGTTTTCTAAACGAAAAGTGCATTTTAGAAATGTTATTTTACACTTAGTAGGAACATGCTATAGAGCTGAGTTTTAAAACTGTTTATTTAATTTAATTTTTTAGGCTAACTTTTTCTGGGAATTTTTTGATTGTGCTTTTCTTTTGATCTGTAGGTAAAGATTTTAGATAAAATGGAAGTACTAAATAATTTTAATATGTTTTAGTATCCCTTCTCGCATCGTCCCTTTAATTCGAAGTTTTGAAATATTACATTTTTCCGTCGATTTTGAGGTTGAGAAGAATTGAATGAGACCAAAACCAAAATTCTAGGTAATGTGGAATTGCTGAATAATTTTAATAGATTTTAATATTCCTCGCATCATCCCTTTAATTCCAATTTTTGAATTATTACATTTTCTGTCGATTTTAAAGTTGAGAAGAATTGAATGAGACCAAAATCAAAATTCCAGATAAGGTAGAAATACTGAATAATTTTGATAGATATTAATATCCCTCGCATCGTCTATTTAATTCGAATTTTTGAACTATTACATTTTTCCGTCGAGTTTGAAGTTGAGAAGAATTGAATGAGACCAAAACCAAGATTCTAGATAAGGTAGAAGTACTGAATAATTTTGATAGATTTTAATAACCCTCGCATCGTCCCATTCGAATTTTTGAAATATTACATTTTTCCGTCGATTTTGAAGTTGAGAAGAATTGAATGAGACCAAAACCAAGATCCTAGATAAGGTAGAAGTACTGAATAATTTTGATAGATTTTAATATCCCTGGCATCGTCCCATTCGAATGTTTGAACTATTACATTTTTCCGTCGAGTTTGAAGTTGAGAAGAATTGAATGAGACCAAAGCCAAGATTCTAGATAAGGTAGAAGTACTGAATAATTTTGATAGATTTTAATAACCCTCGCATCGTCCCATTCGAATTTTTGAAATATTACATTTTTCCGTCGATTTTGAAGTTGAGAAGAATTGAATGAGACTAAAACCAAGATTCCAGATAAGGTAGAAATACTGAATAATTTTGATAGATATTAATATCCCTCGCATCGTCTCTTTAATTCGAATTTTTGAACTATTACATTTTTCGTCGATTTTGAAGTTGAGAAGAATTGAATGAGACCAAAACCAAGATTCCAGATAAGGTAGAAATACTGAATAATTTTGATAGATATTAATATCCCTCGCATCGTCTCTTTAATTCGAATTTTTGAACTATTACATTTTTCGTCGAGTTTGAAGTTGAGAAGAATTGAATGAGACCAAAACCAAGATTCTAGATAAGGTAGAAAGAAGTACTGAATAATTTTGATAGATTTTAAAATCCCTCGCATCGTCCCATTCGAATTTTTGAAATATTACATTTTTCGTCGATTTTGAAGTTGAGAAGAATTGAATGAGACCAAAACCAAGATTCCAGATAAGGTAGAAATACTGAATAATTTTGATAGATAGTAAAATCCCTCGCATCGTCTCTTTAATTCGAATTTTTGAACTATTATATTTTTCGTCGATTTTGAAGTTGAGAAGAATTGAATGAGACCAAAACCAAGATTCTAGATAAGGTAGAAGTACTGAATAATTTTGATAGATTTTAATATCCCTCGCATCGTCCCATTCGAATTTTTGAAATATTACATTTTTCCGTCGATTGAGAAGAATTGAATGAGACTAAAACAAGATTCTAGATAAGGTAGAAGTACTGAATAATTTTGATAGATATTAATATCCCTCGCATCGTCTCTTTAATTCGAATTTTTGAACTATTACATTTTTCGTCGATTTTGAAGTTGAGAAGAATTGAATGAGACCAAAACCAAGATTCTAGATAAGGTAGAAGTACTGAATAATTGTGATAGATTTTAATATCCCTCGCATCGTCCCAATCGAATTTTTGAACTATTACATTTTTCGTCGATTTTGAAGTTGAGAAGAATTGAATGACACCAAAACCAAGATTCTAGATAAGGTAGAAGTACTGAATAATTTTGATTGATATTAATATCTCTCGCATCGTCTCTTTAATTCGAATTTTTGAACTATTGCATTTTTCGTCGGATTTGAAGATGGGAAGAATTGAATGAGACCAAAACCAATATTCTAGATAAGGTAGAAGTACTAAATAATTTAGATACATTTTAATATTCCTTCGCATCGTTCCTTTAATTCGAATTTTTGAACATTACATTTTGCCGTCGATTTTGAAGTTGAGAAGAATCGAATGAGACCAACACCAAGATTCTAGCTAGAGTAGAACTGCTCGATAATTAACAAAGTTATTTGAAGGGGTTTTCTACTATTAATATTTCTTTGCATCTTCGTCTCTTATTCAAATTTTTCTAAAATATTAAATTTTTTCGTTGACCTAGAAGATGAGACGAATTGAATGACACCGATACCGAGATTCTAACTGAAGTGGAAATACTTTGTTTTTTAAAGCTAATATTGAAGCATTTAAATAGTTATAACATAATCTGCATAAATAAATAAATGAGAAAATTCTTTACATGAGGAAGAGAAAATGATGTTTACAGTCTCAATCACCTGAGCTATACGAGTGATGAAGTTCATCTCCCCCCCTCCGCTCCCCTCCCCCCACACATATATCATTTGCTGATCAACAATCTCCTGGCTCAGTTCCAAAACGGAGCTGTCGAAAATATTTTCTCATCCATCTGATACGTCTGCGAACAACAAGCGAAAAAATTCCTTTAAAAATGAACCTAAGCTCCTCCAAGGATTTGACAAGGATAACCTCTCCAAGATAATAAAGTTTCAGCAAAAGTTCAACAAGTTAAAAATCCGTTTCACGGATGTTGAAATTTTAGGCCACATAGAATCGATAAAGTAATAGAATTTATTTATTTATTTGTTTATTCATTTTAAATGAATATATAGCAGATCCAAGTGCAAATTGAACAGAACCCATAAAAACTAACTTACTAATCTGTACACATGACAAACCCAGAAAAGATGGAGCATTTTTAAAATTCATTGGTGGCATGTTAAAGGCATCATTATCGGTACCAAATGTGTTAAAAATATTTACAAATTGTGTATGCAAAGAAAAAACAGCTTTTAGCATCATTGTGCTTGAAAATAATATTATGGTTAATTTTCATTTTTTAACGTGAACATGAAGCTCCAAATATGAAATTAAAGTAAGACAATATAGATTATAATAGAACAATAATAATTAATATATTTGTAAATAATTTAATAATTTATAATATAATAAGAGGCAAGACCATTTTCTTCTTCTCTCTCCCTCAATAAAGCAAGAGGCAAGAACAAGAGAGAGAAAGATATGATGTTAAATTTTTGTCTAAGTTGAATAGTAGGTGTTTCGTATGAACAGTGATATGAAATTCTGTAATTAAGAACATAAGAACACGAAACAATTTCTGAATTGTTTCAATGTGCTGGTAATATGTTGATAATTAGTGGTAAATAAGATTTCATATCATAGAAAAATATTCTAAAATGGGTTTAACAAGAGTATCATATAGGTAAATTAGAGTATCAGCATTGACATAAACATGAGACCTCCTTAAAGTGAAATTAAATCGTTGATAAGTTTTTTTGACAGTGCATATTAAAGCTAAAAGTATCATCAAAAGTTACACCTTGATTAACAAAATGTACACAGCGAGATAAAAGAAAATTGTTTAAATAGTAATTAGAGTTATGAATATCATAATATGCCTCCTTTGTAATACTAAGCATGCAAAGGTACATAGCATTTAAACATATATAAGTGAAGTATGTTTAAGTTGCATGAATCATACAGTTCATTCTGTAATACGACTAAGGCGTATTCAATCAACGATGTGATTTTCATATGGAGTTTCAAGTCGTCAATATACCTAACACATGTGGAAGATTAATAAATCCTGGGTATTTCATTAACGAAAATTAAGAATAGAAGTGGGCCCAATCATAATGGGGCGTTTTACAGTTTTTAACACTTTACAACAAAGTTGAAAAGTCTTTATGACTTTGTTCATTCATTCTGTCTGTCTGTCTGTCTGTCCGTTAGCACGATAACTGCCATAAAAATGACTTAATCAAAATGAAATTTTAGTATGTTGTTCAGACGGTCTGTAGGACCTATGGGAATATAAATGAATAATATCACCCAATTAGTTTTGGATTGAACCCGGGTTGAAAAAATGAAATACATTGAGCCCTATGGGACCTAATTTTTCAAACATTTTTTAAGCGGATTTAAAATTCACAAATTGCTTCGAAAATTTTAGGTAATAGTCAAATTGTTCCATAAAATATATAAAAAAAATTCAGAGAAATGTATTCAGTAGTTTTTTAAATAAAAATTAAAATAATAATTACACCTCTTATATGAAACGATCACGTGACCATGATATGAAACGATCACATGACCCACTTCAAAATGATATATGGCATCCATCTTGTTTCAAAATCGTGATTTTTTAAAGTTCCTTTTAATTCATATTGAGTGTTGTATCCGTCCTAAAACTACTTTATTTTTGCTTAAATTCTGTGCATCTACATACTAAAACAACACAATGACAATATATTTGAGTTTAAATTCTCATTCAAATTTGATTATTTCTACAACTAAGCCTATTTTTCACCTATGTAAAATGTAAACAGCAAAATATGTAGAATGAGTTGTATTAGAATTACTGTATTTCTTTAACACAAAATAATTCAGTCCATGGAGTCTGCATGGCGGATATGAATGAAATATTAATTGATTTTATAAACAGAAGGACGATTTTTTTCGTGAAGTTTTAAGCATAAAGTTTATGAATTGTAGCTCCATGGTCTTAATTTTAAAATAAAATAAATTATTATAGTATTGTGATGAATGACATGAAAGGAAAATTACTTATGAATGAAATGCTGCTTTTATAGAGGGCCAGGCGTGTTATTTTTTCTATGACGTCATTTGAATAAATTTCAGTTGTTTTCGATGAAGTTTTCAAATATAATAAATTATCGTAGTATTATGATAGTTTTAAAAATATTACCGTGGAATGTATTGCATTTTAGAGATATTTAAACCAGGCGATTTATATTTCAATGCCGTCATTTGAATGAAGTTCATTTTTTTCTATGAAGGTTTAAGTTTTCAAATATAATAAATCAATGTAGTATTGTGATAAGTTTTGAAATATTACCGAGGAATGTATTGTATTTTCGACTTTTTTAAATAAAATTGCATTGAAGTTGGAAAGTGTTTCATAATCAATGCTTTAAGCATGATTGATCTTTCTTGTTTTATATACTTTTAGTGTAATGTATTTGCGAGGAAAACTACTGCATGTACGAGGAATATAGGCCCGGTGACATGGAGCAATATCATCCTGGAACATCCCATCGTTACCGGAGTACATGGAGTCCATAAACGGCTGCAAATGGTCACCAATCAGCTGAACATAGCGACATAGTTATATACAGGGTGTTTCAAAACTAATGGAACAAACTTTCAGGGGTTGTTGATTGTTGAAACCCAGACCGTCCGACCTACCAGAAAGGTGTAAGGTAACTGTTTGGACGGTCGGGAAGTACCACCCAATTTAGACCGGAACCCAGTGGGGGAGGCATCCACAGGGACCGTACCCTCCTTCCCCTACCACCAACCTCTCGGAAGGACTTTCGGACACACATGTTTAACGTGATCGTACTCCGCATGAACACGGCGGCAGTTTTGGCAGTGGCTGGAATCGAACCCGGGCCTACCGAGTGCAACTCCAGCGCGCTAACCAATGGGCTACCGCGCCCCTTATTACCGCGCCCCTTTCAGGGGTGACAGAACACATCGAAGCAAACACTTTTCATTATATATGGTCGCAAGTGAAGTAGTTACGCTCTAGAGGGCGCTTTCAGGTGCTAGAGAGTTCTTTCGGGCACGTGTATAAAAGCGGTGGTTTTCGCATGTAAGGCCATTAGCGACTTGGAATGGATCGATATACCAATGTGGAAAAGGCGGACATGCATTTTGTCTACGGTCTTGCAAAAGGTGATGGCAGGGAAGCGCAAAGGCTTTACGGAGGGAGTTTTCTCAACAGGCGTGTTCCTGATCACGTAATGTTTTCTCGCTTGCACCGCCAACTGATTAAAAGGGGGTCCGTCAGTCCTGCCATGCATTTGCTTTAACTTAAATAAAGCTTTGTTTTGATGTTTCGTTTTAACTTAAATAAAGCTTTGTTTTGATGTTTCGTTTTAACTTAAATAAAGCTTTGTTTTGATGTTTCGTTTTAACTTAAATAAAGCTTTGTTTTGATGTTTCGTTTTAACTTAAATAAAGCTTTGTTTTGATGTTTCGTTTTAACTTAAATAAAGCTTTGTTTTGATGTTTCGTTTTAACTTAAATAAAGCTTTGTTTTGATGTTTCGTTTTAACTTAAATAAAGCTTTGTTTTGATGTTTCGTTTTAACTTAAATAAAGCTTTGTTTTGATGTTTCGTTTTAACTTAAATAAAGCTTTGTTTTGATGTTTCGTTTTAACTTAAATAAAGCTTTGTTTTGATGTTTCGTTTTAACTTAAATAAAGCTTTGTTTTGATGTTTCGTTTTAACTTAAATAAAGCTTTGTTTTGATGTTTCGTTTTAACTTAAATAAAGCTTTGTTTTGATGTTTCGTTTTAACTTAAATAAAGCTTTGTTTTGATGTTTCGTTTTAACTTAAATAAAGCTTTGTTTTGATGTTTCGTTTTAACTTAAATAAAGCTTTGTTTTGATGTTTCGTTTTAACTTAAATAAAGCTTTGTTTTGATGTTTCGTTTTAACTTAAATAAAGCTTTGTTTTGATGTTTCGTTTTAACTTAAATAAAGCTTTGTTTTGATGTTTCGTTTTAACTTAAATAAAGCTTTGTTTTGATGTTTCGTTTTAACTTAAATAAAGCTTTGTTTTGATGTTTCGTTTTAACTTAAATAAAGCTTTGTTTTGATGTTTCGTTTTAACTTAAATAAAGCTTTGTTTTGATGTTTCGTTTTAACTTAAATAAAGCTTTGTTTTGATGTTTCGTTTTAACTTAAATAAAGCTTTGTTTTGATGTTTCGTTTTAACTTAAATAAAGCTTTGTTTTGATGTTTCGTTTTAACTTAAATAAAGCTTTGTTTTGATGTTTCGTTTTAACTTAAATAAAGCTTTGTTTTGATGTTTCGTTTTAACTTAAATAAAGCTTTGTTTTGATGTTTCGTTTTAACTTAAATAAAGCTTTGTTTTGATGTTTCGTTTTAACTTAAATAAAGCTTTGTTTTGATGTTTCGTTTTAACTTAAATAAAGCTTTGTTTTGATGTTTCGTTTTAACTTAAATAAAGCTTTGTTTTGATGTTTCGTTTTAACTTAAATAAAGCTTTGTTTTGATGTTTCGTTTTAACTTAAATAAAGCTTTGTTTTGATGTTTCGTTTTAACTTAAATAAAGCTTTGTTTTGATGTTTCGTTTTAACTTAAATAAAGCTTTGTTTTGATGTTTCGTTTTAACTTAAATAAAGCTTTGTTTTGATGTTTCGTTTTAACTTAAATAAAGCTTTGTTTTGATGTTTCGTTTTAACTTAAATAAAGCTTTGTTTTGATGTTTCGTTTTAACTTAAATAAAGCTTTGTTTTGATGTTTCGTTTTAACTTAAATAAAGCTTTGTTTTGATGTTTCGTTTTAACTTAAATAAAGCTTTGTTTTGATGTTTCGTTTTAACTTAAATAAAGCTTTGTTTTGATGTTTCGTTTTAACTTAAATAAAGCTTTGTTTTGATGTTTCGTTTTAACTTAAATAAAGCTTTGTTTTGATGTTTCGTTTTAACTTAAATAAAGCTTTGTTTTGATGTTTCGTTTTAACTTAAATAAAGCTTTGTTTTGATGTTTCGTTTTAACTTAAATAAAGCTTTGTTTTGATGTTTCGTTTTAACTTAAATAAAGCTTTGTTTTGATGTTTCGTTTTAACTTAAATAAAGCTTTGTTTTGATGTTTCGTTTTAACTTAAATAAAGCTTTGTTTTGATGTTTCGTTTTAACTTAAATAAAGCTTTGTTTTGATGTTTCGTTTTAACTTAAATAAAGCTTTGTTTTGATGTTTCGTTTTAACTTAAATAAAGCTTTGTTTTGATGTTTCGTGTCAGTCATGTTTTTTAATTGCGTAAGACTATGTGTGTAGAGAAATGTAAAGCGCCCTTTAGAGCGTAAGCTTTTGACTTGCGCCCATGCATTCTATGATGAAAAGTGTTTATTTCGATGTGTTCAATCACCCCTGAAAGTTTGTTCCATTGGTTTTGAAACACCCTGCATATATAGGTACACTTACGCATTTTAATAGCATAGCTTCTAATAATGACGCTCTTTATTTAAAAAAGTTTTAAAGTTCCAATAAAAACTGAATTTGTAATATTTCTGGCGAATTAAATTCGTGGATGATCAAAAATCCGTTATTCCACAGGGCATTTAAAATCATCTCTCCTATTTATTCACTTACAAATTGATAAATAAACATGTCGAAACCAACAACCTAAATGCTCACTTCTCTTATCAGGTTAAATATTACAGGCCAAACGACTAATAATCTATAAGAAGTATTAGAAATAAAGAAATATGATCCATATAAAACAGTAATCTATATTAGAAGTAAAGGAACATTTTGATAAAGCACTTGAACAGCGCTTCAAAATGATTTTCTCTGATGAATTTGGTACTATACAATGTTGCTACTTTCCTTCCATACATAGTATAATGTATAAGGAAAGTATTGTGACGGGGTTGAAAATTAGAATTCGAGTTTTCAAGGGGAGAGCACGTTTCAAGCATCCCTGATCAAGAATCGAACATTTTTGAGGGGCTGTGTGTTCGTGTGTGTGTCAGTGAGTCTGTGTAGACGATATCTCACGAAAGAATGGAGCGATCCAAATGAAATTGGTGCAAAAATTACAATCTGTAAATACTGGAAGACTATTGTTTTTAAACAGAATCGAATGTTCAGAAACCCCCTTAAATTTTCGAGTAAAATTTTGAAAAATCATCAAAATATCAAAACCTTGGAAAAAGATACGCAAATAGACATTTCTTGTGTAATCTTTCCTTAGAAAACGATTGACATAAACTTTAGAACGCTAGCATGCACCGTTCTCGAGATATTGTACATTTTTCAAATACATTTATCAAAAAATCCCATAAATTAAAAAAAATATTAACTTTTGAGAAACATGTTCACTTTTCATATGTAATATCATGTGGTAAATTTGGTGTCATCATTCTCGTGGATCTAGCGCGTTCCATTCATGAGAAAAGACCCTTTGAGTAATACTCTTGTATTTGAACGCCAATAGTCATTTATCTGCTATAAGAATAACTTATTTCTCCGTCCATAACGCTTGGCGAGATTTTGGCAACAAATTTGTCGGAATGTCACCAACTTGGCGACTTTTTTAAATGTTGGCAAATTAATGAAAATCGCACCAAATAGATAAAAATGACACTAAATCAATGAAAATGACGACTAATTGACACAAATTTAATATCTTGGAAAAATTATAAATATCTATTATAAGAATAACCTATGTTTTTTTACTGTAAAAGTAATAATTTCATTGCATTATACAGGGTGTCCCAAAAAGATTGAAACACGTTTTAATTCTTTACCTGTTGGAGATAAGTGGGCAATGTAAATTGCAAAAATGTTGAAAGTAAGGTAGGAAATAAGACTACGTTAATGAAATAGACACCCATTAACTTTCAAAAAATTACACTTTTTAATTTTTTATAGGATTCCCTTACGCAAATTTGGTTAATAATCAGAATTTTTTTATTTTTAATGCAACAAGATCATTAAAAAAACCTAATATCTGCACCTTTAAAATTCAGCGAATTATATTTAATTGAAAATTGAACATTTTGAATGGGGACCATATATCAAATTAGAAATGTAAATTTGTGACATATCACAAAAGAGATAAAACTGAATGATAATACATAGGATACTCAGGGCCAACGGCCGTACCGTGCTGAAAACACCGGTTCTCGTTAGATCACCGAAGTGAAGCAGCATCGGGCGCGGTTAGTTCTTGGTGGGTGACCACCTCGGAACGCCGCGTGCTGTTGGCCATCTCGGGTGCGGTATCCCCGTGGTTTGCGCGCTAGATTTGCACGCTGCCACAAATGCCGCCGTGTTCATGCGGAGTACGATCACGTTAAACATGTGGGTCCGTAAGTCCTTCCGAGAGGTTGGTGGTAGGGGAAGGAGGGTACGGTCCCTGTGGATGCCTCCCCCACTGGGTTCCGGTCTAAATTGGGTGGCACTTCCCGGCCGTCCATACAGTTACCTTACACCTTTCTGGTAGGTCGGACGGTCTGGGTCTCAACAACAACAACATAGGATACTCAACCGCGTAGCGAGTACCACTGCTTTATACTTTATTTAGCGTAATACTTTATTTAGATGCATTTATGATAAAAATTTTTGACACATATTAACGTATTTTCGATCTAAACAATTTCCATCGTCAATTTATTTCTGATCCCTATTTTCTCTGATAAAACAGCCTTTCACATGGTACGGAAAAGTGGCATAAGTCAGATTTTTTCCTTTATCATAATTCAGTTGATTTTAAAGATACAGATATGAGAGTTTTTTTAATGATCTTGTTGCATTAAAAATAAAAAATTCTGATTGACCCAATTTGTCTAAGGGGGTCGTATAAAAATTAAAAAATTGTAACTTTTTGAAAATGAATGGGAGGACTATTTCATTAACGTAGTCTTATTTCCTACCTTACTTTCAACATTTTTGAAATTTACATTGCCCACTTATCTCCAACAGGTAAAGAATTAAAGCGCGCTTTAATCTTTTTGGGACACCCTGTATAAGGAAAGTCATGTGCTGCCCATATCTTATGTTTTCGAAATGGTGTTTCATTATATTTATCATGCATCTATATTTATCTATACATGCAATATATTTATTTCGTATATATTTATTTGTAAACCTAACCTCATGTTTTATTTCCTTCAGATGACGAGGGTATTGCTGAGTCTGGTATCTGAAAGAAATCGCCCCGAAAATTTTTTGTTTGCACTAATCATCTCTCAAGAAGTACGCGGGAAGAATCGTCCACTTCGTTCATCAAAATAATTGTCTTTCATTGGAGTATTCGTGTTGTGCTTGTCAATCATCATCGCAGTCATCATCGCCATATCCAAGGAACCAATCAGATGAATGGATGGATGTTCCATTACATTTATGGACTCAGAAATGAATATATTTATAAGACGTCCGAGATACTTTCTGAGAGCGTCGACGTTTTTAGCCTCAGAGCACAAGCTTGTAAATGACACAAACTTCCAGTCAGTTTTTATCGTTTCAGCCTAGCAGTTACTGAAATGTGTTCAGGAATTACAATATTGAGAAATATTGGAAACAAATGCTATTTTTTACAAATGTCAATATTTTTATCACTGTATAGAATTGTTATTCGTATGTTGATTATAAAAAAAGTTTTTCAAGTGAAACGTTTGAAGTAATTTATTGTTTGCTTATTTTACAGAAACCTTAGAGTTAGAGAAAAGGGGATAAATTGGAAATTTTGAAAATATCAAACAGCTTTCAGAATCATAGGTGTCGCTGGTATTAGTAATGTCCCATCTGATCTTATTTGATACAAAACAAAAGATTAGTGTTTAGTATATGTATTTTTGAATATGTGCAGAGTTCACTTCCACAATAAGACCTTGCAAATTCGTCCCGGTAGCTTAAAGGTAGAGCGTCGGCTGGTCAGTTCGGAGATCCAGGGTTCGACCCCCGGTTGCGGCAGCAAGGCTCTTTACATATGTTCTAATTAAAATTTCCTAATTATGAGAAGGGCAGTAATTTTATTGCGGACAAAAAAGAGACAAAATTCGCTATGCGGTCGATAAAAAATCGCTAAGCGGAAAAATCGCGAAATTTCGCGGCCGAGAATTATCACTAACATTTCTCGAAAAATTTAATTGAAGTGTAGCTGAACTTGACTTTCTCATTCCAGAATCCACATTTAAGACACTTATTTTTAGTTTTTATTGTATTTATTTATTTTATTTTTTTTTTCAATTTTACAAGAAAATTTTTGAAAAATCTGTATTGTGGGTCCAAATGATTACAAATATAGCATGTTACTTTTCACTTTAAAGGGATTCACAAAATCTTTCGATTTATACCATAGTTGACAATGTACCCTCTGGAGGGTGGAGGTGAATTCACACCAGCTCCCCCCTCCCCTCCCCCGAGGGAGGCTAATGGCGTCACGAACAAAAAAATTGTATCGTGGATATATTTCACAACGATTGAAACTATTAAGTTTCGTGATCATTGATCCCTAAATAAACCCTTTCATGCATTGTTAAGTGAAATTCTGTCGTATGCTGTTATATTAAAAAGATATAAAATTTCAAATAAATCTGGACGTTTTCGCTCGAATTAAAAAAAAAGCTATCTAGTTCTAGATATTTTTACAACAAAGCAGGATATAAATTTTCGTGAAAATCTAGTAATATTTGTGGCAACTGTCGTTTACACATGACATCGACCACAGAAAGACATACGTCACTCCAAAAATAGTCAAAACGTGTTCAGGAGGTCTAAAAAAATATATTGGCATTGAAATTTAAAATTCGAAAATTTTCGTGAAAACAATACTTTTTTCTATACATAGCATGAGAATGTAAATTTCCACCATTTACGAAACAGTAATACAAAAAACTAACTAACAAATCAATAAGCATTATATTAGTTTAAAATAAAACTAATACTTGTATTTATAAACCATTCAAATTCTGGCAGTGCTATCAACGCCTTTACGTGAAATCAATATTTTCATTTGAGTGGACGCCGTGTTGATACATTTTACTGTACATATACAGATTTTCTCCTGTAATGCAGAGTCAGCTCTTCTGAAACACAATTTCAAATTTAGAAAAAGAAAATTGTTGGTATTGATAGACAACGGATGGCGATTTTAAGCTAAGAAAACGATTTTTTTTATCAATATTCCATACATTTATCAAAGCTCTGCTGGCACGATATTATTTTACACTCGGTTCATATTAACGTAACATTCCATCTGCACATCATTTGAAAATTTTAGAAAAATCGTTTTGTATTTAAGATGAGTTATCGTTGGATACAGCAGAGACTAAAGCGAATTGAGTTCACTGTAGACACTGAAAATTCATATAAAAAATCTGATGTGGGCAACACATGACTTTCCTTATATAATGTAATAAATTTACTACTTTTACAGTAAAAAAATAAGTTTTTCTTGAAGTAGATACTAATATTCTTTCCAAGATATTGAATTGTCGACAATTAGTCGTCATTTTCATTGATTTAGCGTCATTTTTATCCATTTAGCGAGATTTTCGTTAATTTGGCAACATTTCAAAAAGTCGCCAAGTTGGCGACATTCCGCCAAATTCGTCGCCAAAATCTCGCCAAGCCTTATGGACGAAGAAATTATTCTTACAGCAGATAAATGACTATTGGCGTTCAAATACAAAAGTATTACTCAAAGTATCTTTTTTCATGAATGGAACAAGCTAGATCCACGAGAATGATGTCACACAATTTATCGCATGATATTACATATGAAAAGTGAACATATTTCTCAATAGGAAATGGTTTTTTGTTATTTTATATGACTTTTTGATAATTTTTTTGAAAAATGTGCGATATCTCGAGAACGGTTCATGTAAGCGTTCTAAAATGTATGTCAATCGTTTTCTAATGAAAAATTACATAAGGAATGTCTATTTGCGTAACTTTATTAGTGGTTTTGATTTTTTGACGATTTTTTAAAAATTTCATTCGAAAATTTAGGGGGGTTCTGCTCATTTGATTGCGTATAAAAACAATAGGCTTCCAGTGTTTACGGATTGTGATTTTTGTACCAAATTTGGTTCGAATCGGTCCATTCGTTCGTCAGTTATCGTCTCCACAGACTCACTGACACACACACACACACACACACACACAGACATCACTTCAAAAATGTTTGATTCGTGATCAGGGATGCTTGAAACGTGCTCTCCTGTCGAAAACTCGAATTCGAATTTTCGACCCCGTCACAATACTTTCCTTATACATTATGTATATAAGGAAAGTAAAAATGAAAATGTAATGTTATAGAGTGAAGTTACTTGTTATAGAGTGATGTGAAACATAACACTTTTTGCATATTTTTAAAGGGAAAAGAATGAGTTGATGTGTGTTATGAAACGATTGTACAAAGTACTTAGAAAAAGATTTCAATATATTTTGGTTTTATAAATATTTTAATGTTTTGGAAAATTATGCAATTTCGATAGATTAATAGAATGTAGTTTATTTTGATAAAATCGATCCATAAACGACGAATCAATCGACGATGAAACGTTTGCTGGCGAGCGTGTGGTCGTTGCAAGCGATATGAGCATACTGGTCCACAGCGCAGATGTCGATGCACAGATGCAACAAATCTAAAATTTACATTTTCAGATTTCAACCAGAATTGTTTTACAATACAACTCAAAGGATGTATATAGTCAGATTGTTGCAAATCAGGAACGTAGCGGTCAAAAATCTACCCCTAAATATAATATTTTTCATGACAATCTTAATAAATAAAATACAAAAATTAAACTATTTCCCCAAAGAACGGAAGGACGCGATAATTATACCGATCTATAAGACAGGAGAAGATGCTACAATTCCAGCCAACTACAGACCAATTAGCTTGCTACCGACACTTAGTAAAATTACTGAGAAAATAATTCTTAAGAGACTGAACACGTACCTTAGTGAGAATGACATCATCATTCCGGAGCAGTTTGGATTTCGGCCAAAACACTCCACCACTCATCAATTGCTGAGAGTGGTAGATTACATATCTTCTGGACTTAATAACAAAACACCCACAGCTGCAATTTTCCTGGACATACAAAAAGCCTTTGATAAAGTGTGGCAGTGTGAATTAGCATACAAACTAATCACTCTAAAAGTCCCTGACGCACTAGTCAAACTTTTAATTTCATACTTAAATAACAGACACTTTCAAGTCAGAGTTAAAGATAGCTTATCTACACCCAAGCTCATAAAAAGTAGTGTACCGCAAGGATTCATCCCGGGCCCGACACTTTTTAACATATACCTGAACGACATCCCCAGGACTCCAAACACTGAGCTGGCACTCTACAATGCGATACTTTCAAAAAACCCTTACCTCTCAGTAATGCACAGACAGCTACAACAACACTTAAACATACTCCAAGCATGCCTGAAAAAATGGCGAATAAAGTTAAACCCCAATAAGTGTCATTGGATTTACTTCTCTAGGAAGCACAAGCCCCCGCCGCCTCTGTATATAAACAACCAAACACTACGAGTGGAAAAATCAACTAAATACCTAGGTGTAACGATAGACTCCCACCTAACCTGGAAATTGCACGTAACAAAGGTAATCAAAAAAGCGCATATGGCCACAGGAGCTCTATACCCAATGATAGGAAACAGAAATCTTAGTTATCAAAACAAACTTATATACAAATCGGTCATCCGCCCGGGAATGCTGATGCAGCACCCGTATGGGGATATGCCTGTAAAACTACCATAGACTTCTTAGAAACAAGACAAAATAAAATCCTTAGGTGTAGCAGAAAAGCCCCTAGATATTTTAGAAACTCGGTGATTAGAAAATACTTCAAAATAAAAACCGTGAGAGCTCAAATTAAAAAGCTAGTGCTAAAATTTTACAATAATCTGCCTGCAGTTCCAAATGAACTTCTATTCAGTCTACCTATGATCATCGCAAGGTCAAATCTCGTAAGAGACCCCGTAAGAGTTCGTAAGAGACCTCAATACATATTGTTGCATATTGAAAATTTACGAAATGTCGAGAAGTTTCCGGAATTCGCCAAAAGTCGCCAAGTTGGCAATATGTCGTCGAGTTCGACAATAATAACAGATATATCCTGATAGTAATGGGCTATTTCATATAGTGTCCAAAAGCATGCGATGTTCCTGACTAATAATTTACGTCCATCAGTAAAGTTTTTACACAACACAGAATACGTCGTTTATTTTCAATAGACAGATACCTGATATTAAGTTATTAACTTATATAGCGGCCGAAGCGTGAACCATTTAGCCGTTATACCATGTTGTCCTGAAGACACACAAAGGACACACCACAGGAGACAGATCACATTCCGCATTTTAGCCAGTCAATTTTGACCGAATCCAGTGGTGGCAATGAATGTGACGTTTTGGTTTTCATTTTCTCATCTATTTTGACCAATGGATATCTGGTCTATTCGAAACGCTTCGAGGGAGTGTGTAAATTACTATGATTTGAATTACTCATTTGAAATACTTTTTTATCCCCAATCGAACGGCAAGGTGGAAAGATTCAATAGAACGATACTTAATCATATCTCAATATTTGTATCTGAAGATCAGAAGGGTTAGGACTATCACCTTCTGTTTCTGCTTGCTTTGAAACGCTTAAATATGATCTTAGTTATTACCAGACCGTCCGACTTACCCGAAAGTGCAGGGTAACTGTTTGGCCAATAGATAGAGTACCAGCCAATTTAGATCAAAACCTATTTCTCTTGATATCCACACGGACCTTCCTATCCTTCCCCTTCCCCCAACTTCTCAGAAGGACTTTAGGATCCATAAAGTGCTCGTACTTCACGTAGACACTGGGATAGTTTTTGCAAAAAATCGAACTCGGATTCTCTGAGTGCAAGCCCCCTGCCTTAACTACCAGGCTCTCCTGGCCTTCCTGTTACCAGTCTTCTTGTTACCACTGATATATTTTCCTGCTAAGCATTTATCCTTGTAATGCCGACAAGTACATGAATAATGGGACAGCCCAAACTGTTCCTGTATTCATATGGAGTATGAGTATATTACATATGTAGGTCCGTCCGGCCTCTCAAATTGCTTCTGTAAGCCCTCTGAGTCAGTCGAGAGGTCTGAGTCTGCAATATGTGGATCTGTAAGTCTTTCCGAGGGGTTGATGGTAGGAGAAAAACGGTACGGTCCTTGGGAATACAGTCCCCACTGGGTCCCGGTCTAAATTGGGTGGCATATCCCGGCCGTGCAAACAGATAACTTACACTTTCGAGTAGGTCGGACGGTTTGGGTCGAAAAAGAATAAGACAAGTACATGGGATGCGCCAGGTTCAGCACGTTCAGTATAATTTCCCTTTCACAACAGTCTGGATGCGACTGACGAGAAACTGTAATCCAGCTCTACACCAAGTCTTGCACCATGAAGGTGTGGAGTCCGCTGAACAACGATGGTGGGGGATAGGTTCGAACACGGAACCTTTAGAATTCTTCTAGCCTGAGGGAATAATCGGGGATGTCTTTCGCAGCAGTGAGTGACGCAATGCAGCCCCGTCACAAAGGCTAGACACGACCAGTATTTTAGTGTCGCCAAAGTCAGGCGACCCGAATTTAATTCTTCAAAACAATTTCACATTAAAAAAAAAAGCATCTAACAACCTTTTAAAACATTTGGTACCTGTAAGAGTTGTTTTTCCGCGGTGGTTGGGCGACATCAGAAAGATATTTCAGATATTTATATTATAACACATTATATTATGGAAGAAAGCAAAGGTTCTCGTCTATTTTTTGCCATGCATGGATGCACTAAAAAGAATTCTTCAAAACAATTTCACATTAAAAAAACAACAACATCTAACAACCTTTTAAAACATTTGGTACCTGTAAGAGTTGTTTTCCCGCGGTGGTTGGGCGACACCAGAAAGATATTTCTGTTATTCATATTATAACACAATATATTATGGAAGAAAGCAAAGGTTCTCGTCTATTTTTTGCCATGCATAGATGCACAAAAAAGAGGAAAACTGGTGCTTTTTCTCAAGAAACGATAATTTAAGCATAAATATTTTAAAGGATTGTCGAAACATAATACGTGAAATTTATATAATAGTTAAAATGCTTATAATTTGTCAAATTTTCAAAAAAGCACAAACCTTGCTCTTGTCAGCATAGTGCTTGATAAGAAACAATAAGAAAAAAATCTGATGTGGGCAACACATGACTTTCCTTATATAATGTAATGAATTTACTTCTTTTACAGTAAAAAAATAGGTTTTTCTTATAGTAGATACTAATATTCTTTCCAAGATATTGAATTTTCGACAATTAGTCGTCATTTTCATTGATTTAGCATCATTTTTATCCATTTGGCGAGATTTTCATTAATTTGGCAACATTTCAAAAAAGTCGCCAAGTTGGCGACATTTCGCCACATTCGTCGCCAAAATCTCGCCAAGCGTTATGCACTAAGAAAAAAGTTATTCTTACAGCAGATAAATGACAATTGGCGTTCAAATACAAAAGTATTATTCAAAGTATATTTTTTCATGAATGGAACGAGCTAGATCCACGAGAATGATATCACTCAATTTATCGCATGGTATTACATATGAAAAGTGAACATGTTTCTCAATAGGAATTTTTTTTTTTTATGTGACTTTTTCATAATTTTTTTTTAAAATGTACAATATCTCGAGAACGGTTCATGTTAGCGTTCTAAAATTTATGCCAATCGTTTTCTAAGGAAAAATTACACAAGAAATGTCTATTTGCGTAACTTTATTAGCGGTTTTAATTTTTTGACGATTTTTTCAAAATTTCATTCGAAAATTTAGGGGGGTTCTGAACATTCGATTACGTATAAAAACAATAGGCTTCCAGTGTTTACGGATTGTGATTCTTGTACCAAATTTGGTTCGAATCGGTCCATTCATTCGTCAGTTATCGTCTCCACAGACTCACTGACACACACACACACACACACACATACTTTCACACACACACAGACATCACTTCAAAAACGTTTGATTCGTGATCAGGGATGCTTGAAACGTGCTCTCCCGTTGAAAACTCGAATTCGAATTTTCGACCCCGTCACAATACTTTCCTTATACATTATGTATATAAGGAAAGTAATATTCAAAAACTAAAGTCACAGAGCCTTAACGCTTTATCCCATGGGTTAACATGGGAAAACTAAAATCCTAGGAAAAATGCCTCAAGCCCATGAGCTCGGCGATGGATTATTTTATGCTTCGTGGTGGATTTCATTTTTGCTTTTTTCATGTGCAAGATTGCAAAACTGCAAGGGAGGGGGCACTCCCCAGTGCATTGAAAACGTATTATGTTGACAGAGCATGACTCTTATTACATAGTGAAACTCATTTTTGCATTCTTTCACGTATTGAGGAAGTACTGTTTTCACGAAAATTTTCGATTTCGAGATTTTGAAAACAATGTATATTTTAACCTTTTGCTTACGGGAGGGACAGCGTCCATCCCAAACGAAGAACCTCTCAAAAAGACAAGTATTTGACATACCCTATCCCAAACAGTTCGATTCCCATTTGCAGTCATTGGCGTCCATGGACGACAATGTCCAACTGTTTGGGATAGGGTATGTCAAATACCTGTCTTTTTGAGAAGCCCTTCGTTTACGCCAATGCCTGCAAATGGGGATCGAAATGTTTGGGATAGGGTATGTCAAATACCTGTCTTTTTGAGAAGCCCTTCGTTTACGCCAATGCCTGCAAATAGGGATCGAAATGTTTGGGATAGGGTATGTCAAATACCTGTCTTTTTGAGAAGCCCTTCGTTTACGCCAATGCCTGCAAATGGGGATCGAACTGTTTGGGATAGCGTATGTCAAATACCTGTCTTTTCGAGAGACCCTTCGTTTGGGATTAACGCTCTCCCACCCGTAAGCAAAAGGTTAAAACCTAATGAATACGTTTTGACTATTTGAATGATACCCCATCTGTCTGTAGTCGATTTTTTGAGTACACGATAGATGCTATAAATATTGTTGGATTTTCACGAAACTTTACATCCGGCTTTGTTATCGAAAAATCTAGAGCTGGATAAAAAAAATTTAAAATTCGAGCGAAAACTTCGAAATGCATTCGAAATGTTATAATTTTTACTTTCCTTATATACATAATGTATAAGGAAAGTATTGTGACGTGGTCGAAAATTCGAATTCGAGTTTTTACTTTCCTTATATACATAATGTATAAGGAAAGTATTGTGACGGGGTCGAAAATTCGAATTCGAGTTTTCGACGGGAGTGCACGCTTCAAGCATCCCTGATCACGAATCAAACATTTTTGAAGGGATGTCTGTGTGTGTGTGTGTGTGTGTGTGTCAGTGAGTCTGTGCAGACGATAACTGACGAACGAATGGACCGATTCGAACGAAATTTGGTACAAAAATCACAATCCATAAACACTGGAAGCCTATTGTTTTTAAACGTAATCGAAAGTTCAGATCCCCCCTAAATTTTCGAGTGAAATTTAAAAAAAATCGTCAAAAAATCAAAACCGCTAATAAAGTTGCGCAAATAGACATTTCTTATGTAATTTTTCAATAGAAAACGATTAACATAAATTTTAGAACGCTAACATGAACCGTTCTCGAGATATTGCACATTTTTCAAAAAAATTATCAAGAAGTCATATAAAATAAAAAAAATATATATTTCCTATTGAGAAACATGTTCACTTTTCATATGTAATACCATGCAATAAATTTGGTGACATCATTATCGTGGATCTAGCTCGTTCTATTCATGAGGAAAGATACTTCGAGTAATGCTTTTGTATTTGAACGCCAATAGTCATTTATCAGCTATAAGAATAACTTATTTCTCCGTCAGTAAAGCTTGGCGAGAGTTTGGCGACGAATTTGGCGGAATGTCGCCAACTTGGCGACTTTTTGAAATGTTGTCAAATTAACGAAAATCTCGCCAAATGAATAAAAATGACGCTAAATCAATGGAAATAACGACTCATTGTCGAAAATTCAATATCTTGGAAAGAATATAGGTATCTACTATAAGAAAATAGGTATATAATAGGAAATAGGTATATAATAGGATATAATAGGAAAATAGGAAAGAATATAGGTATCTACTAAAAGTAGTAAATTCATTGCATTATATAAGGAAAGTCCTGTGTTGCCCACATCAGATTTTGTAACATGGCAGCATAGGGCGGAATTTGTCCCAATCATGCATAAAGGGGATTATTTGTGGTTGAATGATTACGAGATTTAATAGTTTCAATCATTGTTGTCAAAAATAGCCTCGATACAATTTTGATGTTCGTGACATCATTGTACCCCCCCCCCCCCTCAGAGGTGAGGCAAGTTACACCTCGAGGGTCAAGATTTTGTCAGGTTCTTTAATTCGCAAGGTAACGCGCAATAATTGTAATAATTTGGATCAACTATATCGATTTTTCAAAATTTTACTTATGAAATTTGAAAAAAAAAAAAAAAAAGAACAACCCACAAGCTACTTAAAAATGGAGTATGCCACGCTCTATTTAATATATGTTATGTGTACATTTCTTTATACACTCTATAAAAAAAATCGACGCACAAGGAGTTGTCCGATTGTGATAAAAATTGGGGGATGTGAAGAACATACATAGAAAAAGAAACGATTAAAATTTCAGAACAATTTAATGATTTAGAGTTTGACCGTATACAAAGGGAGGAAGTCAATAAGGCGTTGGTGCACCTCTGGCCTGGATTCAAGATGTCACCCTGCGTAGCATAGACTGATAAAGTTCACGGATGATATCCTGCAGAACGTCTTGTCAAATTGTCTCCAACTGTCAAGCTAAATCGTCAACATTCCGGGATGGTTGCAATCGTCTTCCCATAACGTCCCAAATGCGCTCTATGGGAGAGAGATCAGGAGACCTAGCTGGCCAATTAAGTGTTGGGCAACCTTGAAGACAATTCATAGCAACGTGCGCCGTGTGCGGCCGGGCATTATCTTGTTCGATCGTCTTCAATTCGTCTAACCAGGCTCCTTCAATCTGATAGCACGACTTCTTTCAAACTCTGACATATGCTCGTAATGAGCAGAAAACTTTCGACGAGGCATTGTTACAGTCGATGCAAGATATCCACAGTGGAAATGCAACAGAAATTTTGACCACAGATTCAGAATAGCTCCTTATATACACCTGCTGAACGCGCAGTTCCAATGCGCTGGAGCTCCCACTATTTATTCATTGGACACCAAATTTTATTCATTTGCATGTTCGCTCAAAATGTCTTTGCGTACGAAATTTCCTTACAATCCAACAACTACTTCTTGGTGCGTCGATTTTTTTGTTATAGAGTATATAAATTTAAGTTTTCTAGCACAAAATAAAACTTGAGTGGCCAGCGCATGATATTCCTATATAATGCAATAAATTTACTTCTTTCAAAATGAAAAAATTACGTAATAAGATCTACTGCACAAAATTTTTAATGCGAATTGTACATTTGAAGGTTTTTCGAATGACAACATGTAAAACTATTTCGAAGTATCCGATTAACTTATATCTAGCTCTATCCTAAACTGATAATTATCGATATTGATAGCAGCATAGTCCATATTATAAAAAAATCTGATGTGAGCAACACATGACTTTCTTTATATAATGCAATGAATTTACGACTTTTATAGTAAAAGAAATAGGTTTTTCTTATAGTAGATACTTATATTCTTTCCAAGATATTGAATTTTCGACAATTAGTCGTCATTTTCATTAATTTCGCTTCATTTTTATGTATTTGGCAAGATTTTCGTTAATTTGGCAACATTTAAAAAAGTCGCCAAGTTGGCGACATCCTGCCAAATTCGTTGCAAAAATCTCGCCAAGCGTTAGGACGGAGAAATAAATTATTCTTACAGCAGATAAATGACTATTGGCGTTCAAATACAAATGTATTACTCAAAGTATCTTTTCTCATGAATGGAACGAACTAGATCCACGAGAATGATGTCACCTAATTTACCGCATGAAAAGTGAACATGTTTCTCAATAGTTAATATTTTTTTTAAATTTATGGGATTTTTTGATGAATTTATTTGAAAAATGTGCAATATCTTGAGCACGGTTCATGCTAACGTTCTAAAGTTTATGTCAATCGTTTTCTAAGAAAAAATTACATAAAAAATGTCTATTTGCGAACTTTAAAGGTTTTTATTTTTTGATTATTTTTTCAAAATTTCACTCGAAAATTTAGGGGGTTTCTGAACATTGGATTAAGTTTAAAAACAATAGGCTTCCAGTATTCACGGATTGTGATTTTTGTACTAAATTTAATTCATATCGCTCCGTTCGTTCGTGAAATATCGTCTCCACAGACTCACTGACACACCCACACATACTTTCACACACACACACACATACTTTCACACACACACACATACTTTCACACACACACACACATACTTTCACACACACACACACACACACACACACACATATTTTCACACACACACAGACATCACCCAAAAATGTTTGATTCGTGATCAGGGATGCTTGAAACGTGCTCTCCCGTCGAAAACTCGAATTCCTTATACATTATGTATATAAGGAAAGTAAAAAAACTTAAGAAAACAATAATTGGAATTTGCTGGAAAAAATAGTCTTCTGTCTATATCTGATTTTCGATTTTCCGATTCGTTCCGAAGGCATTCCAATTTGCAAACAGAATTTCGAAGCGCTATACAAGCCAAATTTCCCAAATTTATAGAAATTCAAATTACACGAAAACTGTTCACGATATGAAAATTTAGGTTGCATTTTCGAATTGAACGCGTTAATTTTCTTAGCCACAAAATAATTTAAGGCTTGTTTTATTTGATTCGATATACAATAAATGTTTATTTTGTGCGCAATTTTACTTTGCTACAACACAAATAAAGCCATTCTTCTTATTTTCCCTATATACATAGTATAATGTGTAGGGAGAGTATTGTGGCGGAGTAGAAAATTCGAATTCAAGTTTTCGACAGAAGAGCAAGTTTCAAGCATCCCTGAAATCAAATTAATCGTTTTTGAGGTGATGTCCCTCTTTCTCCCTCTCTTTCTCTCTATCTGTGTGTAAGCATGCGTGTGTTCAATATGTGTGTGTGCGTGTCTATAAGTATGTGTGTTTAATATATGTGTGTATGTGTGTGTAATATGTGTGTATGTGTAAAAATGTCTGTATATGTGTAAGTATGTGTGTGCTTAATATGTGTGTGTGTGTGTAAGTATGTGTGTGTTTAATATGTGTGCGTGTATGTGTGTGTAAATATATGTATGTGTGTGTAAATATGGGTATGTTTGTAAATGTGTGTGCGCGTGTGTGTAAATATGTGTATGTGTGTGTGTAAATGTGTGTATGTGTGCGTGTAAATGTGTGTGTGTGCGTGTAAATGTGTGTGTGTGTGTGTGTGTGTGTGTTTGCGTTTGTATGTCTACGGAGACGATGCTTTACGAACGAGTGGAGTGTTTAAAATGAAATTTGTGGAAATTACAAGCAATGGATACTGAAAGTCATTTTAAACGCAATCGAATGTTCAGCTACTCCCAAATTTTTGAACGAAGTGTAGAAAATACTTAAAATCAAAACCTTCAATAATATTACGTGAGTAATCATTTCTAATGTAATTTTTCATTAGAAAACGATTGACACGAATTTTAGACCCCCTACCATGCAACGTTTTCGAAATATTGCTCTTTTATCAAATAAATTTATCAAAAAATCACATAAAATTAAAAAAATATTAAATATTGTGAAATATGTTCACTTTTCATAAGTAATATTATACAATAAATGCGTTAACATCATCTAACGTGAATCTAGTCCATTCCATTCACAGAAGAAGATAATTTGTTTAATAGTTTTGTATAGTAACGTTTTGTACATTCGCCAATAGTCATTTATCTTCTATAAGAAGAACCCATTTTTCTGTTCGTAACAATTGGCGAAATTTTGACGACTAATTTGGAGGAATATTGCCCACTTGGTGACTTTTTAGTGTTGCCAAATTGACGAAAATGTCGCCAAATTGATTAAAATGACGCTAAAGATACTTTGTGTAATAGTTTTGTATTTTAACACTTAACAATTCGCCAACAGTCATTTATAAGAAATGATCTTCCCTGTTTTTATCTGTAACACTTGGCGATAAATTTGGTGAACTTAGAAACTCAATTAGCGAAAAATCGCCAACTTAGCGATATTGCCGGAACAATCGAATGAAATCGTGCACCTGACAAACACCTCTTTCTTCAAAATCCGTTCACGTAAATTCAGAAATATCGCTTCTCAAACGTACCCTACTACTATGTTTAAAATGTAGATATATATTCTGATCGAGATTCTAACCTCTTTACAGCTTCTTCTTCTTCTATGCTAGCAAATGATATTATGGCATTTTAGGAGAAATCCATAAAATACACACATTCTAAAGAAATTAAGGATGTATCACGACATTGTCTCATTAAAACAGAAAGAAATATCTCTGAGAATAAGGTTAATCATGGGAAATGTTGAATTGAATTGGTTCTCTCGCTGACGTTCTCTTGTTGGAGTCTAACGAGGATAATTATCTTCTGATTTAAAAACGTCTCCTTCAGACATAGTTTGGTTTAACGTTTAATCACTAGTTCTCAGCCTCTTTTGCTTGCTACCGAATTCGGAAGAAAGTTTGTGTGATAGCTCATCAGGTATTTCTGATATTAAAGACTTAGACGAATTAAAGACTAGAATGCCCGGGTTCCAAATAAGCCTCCACTGTGAATAAATGATTAAATAAGCGCCAGCAGGTTTTTAACACTTTACAACAAAGTTGAAAAGTGTTTATGACTTTGTTCATTCTGTCTGTCTGTCTGTCTGTCTGTTAGCACGATAACTGCCGTGAAAATGACTTTATAAAATTGAATTTGCCGTAAAAATGACTTTATCAAATTGAATTTGCCGTAAAAATGACTTTATCAAATTGAAATTTTAGTATGTTGTTCAGACGGTCTGTTGGACCTACGGGAATACAAATGAATAATATCACCCAAATGGTTTTGGATTGAACCCGGGTTGAATAAATAAAATAATACATTGAACCCTATGGGACCTAATTTTTGAAACATTTTTTAAGCGGATTTAAAATTCACAAATTGCTTCCAAAGTTTTAGGAAATATTCAAATTATCCCATAAAATATATAAAAAAAATTTCAGCAAAATATATTCGGTAGTTTTTAAAATTAAAATTAAAATAATAATTTCACCTTTTATATGAAGCGATCACTTGATCATTATATGAAGAGATCACGTGAGACCCACTTCAAAATAAAATATGCCATCCATCTTGTGTCAAAATCATGATTTTTAAAGTTCTTTTTAATTTATATTTAGTGTTGAATCCGTCCAAAAACCGTTTTATTTTTGTTTAAATTCTGTGCATCTACATACTGAAACAACGCAATGACAATATATTTGAGTTTAAATGATCATCCAAATTTGAATATTTCTACAACGAAGCTTACTTTTCGCTTATGAAAAATGTAAGCAGCAAAATATGTAGAATGAGTTCTATAAGAATTGCTGCATTTCTTTAACTCAAAATTATTTAGCTCATGGAGTCTTCAATATAGCTGATATGAATGAAATATTCAATGATTTTACAGTGAGAAGGACGATTTTTTCGATGAAGTTTTAAACATAGAGTTTAATTACTCGTACCTCCATGGTCTTAAGTTTTAAATAAAATAAATTATTACAGTATTGTGATGAATGAAATGAATGAAATGCTGCTTTTATACAGAGAGTCAGGCGTGTTATATTTCGATGACGTCATTTGAATAAATTTCATTTGTTATCGATGAAGTTTTCAAACATAATAAATCATTGTAGTATTATGATAAGTTAAAAAATATTACCGAGGAATGTGTCACATTTTAGAGATGTTTAAACCAGGCAATTTACATTTCAATGCCGTCCATTGAATAAAGTTCATTTTTTTTCGGTGAAGTTTTAAATTTTCAAATATAATAAATTAATGTATTATTGTGATAATTTTAAAAATATTACCGAGGAATGTATCGCATTTTTAAGGTGTTTAAATAAAATTGCATTGAAGTTAGAAAGTGTTTCATAATCAATTCTTTATGCATGATTGATCTTTCTTGTTAATAATATATTTGAACAGGATTTAATGAACCGAAGATTGCACGCATTCGCTCTCCGCAAAAGCGTAAAATATAATAATCACAATTGACAGTATATTTAACACACCTCTCACGAAAACGTGAAAGTAAGTTGTAAAGAACCTTGCTGCCCTACCAGGGAATTGAACCTTGGATTACCAACTGGCCAGACGACGCTCTACCATTCTGGGACGAAATTGCAAGTTCTTGTACAGGATGTCCCAAAAACATTGACCTCGACTTTTACTCCTTAAATATTGATCTTAGACATATATAATAAATTACAAAGTTGCGTAAAAAAAATGTACAGAATTTTATGAAATCGATTAAAATTTTCCAGGGAATAAAATTTTAAGAAATGCAATATTTAAAGTTTTATACTGCCCTCGTGCAAAGCCATTTCCAATGAGCAAAATGTGCCCCATACACTAATACGGTGATATACAAAATTTCAGCATTTTATCATAAAAAGTTCCAGAGATATGAAAAGACAAAAATACTGACTTAAACAACCTTTCGATGCATTGATATGGATTCTCAGAAGGGAAAAATCATGTCAGCAGATCGCGTTTAACGGGTCATACACAAATTACGAAAGAAAACAATGATTACATAAATAAATAATAATTTTGCTATTTATTGGGACAAAAGTATCTACACTGTGTAGAAATAATAACTTAACGCAAGGATTACAAAGCTTGTTCAAAATGTTTCCCATCCATGCCAAACATCCATTAAAGATAAGAGGCAGATATTATTTGACTATGATGCATTTCTACGTTGCGTCATTTGCACTCTTGCTGTAAACATTTACATTTTAATTTGTGATTAATCCCTCACCAACTTTGTTTAAACATATCTCTGGGAATTTTTATGATAAAATGCTGAAATTTTTTGCATCACCTTATTAGTGTAGCGGGCACAATTTACGCATTGGAAATGTTTTTGTACGAGGGCCGTATAAAATTTTAAATTTTGCATTTCTTCAAATTTAATCCCCTGAAAAATTTTATCGATTTCATAAAAATCTGTACCTTTTTTTACGCAACTTTGTAATTCATTATATATGTCTAAGATTAATATTTAAGGAATACAATCCGAGGTCAATGTTTTTGGGACACCCTGTATAGTCGAAATTTCCAGCCTCTAATGTCAGATTGGCGGGCAACTGACAATTTGACTGACCCCCTCTTGCTATTTTTACCTCTGGTCAACTTCCTGCAACTACTATTTTTTACCCAGGTTAGTATCTGCGTGGTCGTTATTCTCTCAATTTGAAATTAGCGCTCAATCTTCCATAGTTCACTGAATCCGTACTAGTCGCACTAGGGTCACGTTCAGAACTCCGACATCTGCAAACCCTCCCCCTCTAATAAACCAATTTGGTTCTCCAAAGTTCGTTCAAATCCCTCTTCAGTAGATAAAATTAACAAGAAAGATCAATCATGCAATAGCATTGATTATGAAACACTTTCCAAATGAAATGCAATTTCATTTAAAAATTTCTAAAATGTGATACATTCAGTGGTGATACTTTTTACATTATCACAGTAATACAGTAATTTATTACACTTAAATATTTAAAACTTCATCGAAATATATATCGTCTGATTCTCTATGCAAAATCAATGAATATTTCATTCTTATAACTTGTATTCTAGACTCCAGAGCTAAATAATTTTGCGTGAAAGAAATTCTGCAATTCTTATATAACTCACCTTAGAATCGCTTGAGATATTTGCATTCTGCGTAAGTTAAAATTAGGCTTCGTTGTAGAAATAATAAAAGTTTAGGGATCATTTAAAATCACAATATTGTAATTGCGTAGGCACGAAATTTAGATATACAGATAATACACAGATACACAGATAATATATGTGTGTGTGTGTGTGTGTATGTATTCAAAGTATTGGAATCGTGCCAGAGATCGGAACTCGAATTTTCGTAGGATCTACACGTTTCGGGACTTCAAGAACACGAAAAAAATATTTTTAGGGAGACGTCTGTGTGTGTAAGGGTGTATACGTGTATGTTTCTGTGTGTCTGTGAGGATATTACATCCACTCAATTGAAAAACTTATAGACCGAATTTCATAAAATTTGGTAGGTATGTTTTTTGTGGGAAATCCTGATGTTCATTAGATTATAGTACGATTCGTAATAAAAGAATGGGCCTTCTTTGCGAAATGGCCGGCAGAAATTGCCTTTATCCACTCTAGCTTAAAACTAATGGAACAAATTTAACAAAATTTGGTGTATAATATTTCAATAACCTACAAGTGATTTATAAACCAAATTTAACAAAATTCGGTATATAAATCATGTGTAGGTTATTCTAGTACGATTCGGGAAAAAGGAACTTGCTGTTTTTGCAAAATGGCCCGCAAAAATCGTTATATATAAATATAAAAGACTACGTGTGCTCAATTATATCAATTAAATTCCTATTTTATACGTGATTTTTGACAACAAGAAGAATAAGACTAACCCCATGACTCTAGGACTAGCCGTTCTTGAGATATTCAAATTTTTTCGCGGTTTCGCTACGCCACCTTTGACAATAAGTCCAGCTATCAAATGAGAACCAAATTTAAGTTTAACGTGCAAATTCAATGTCATTTAAAATGCTTATGGCTGTTATTTTGTGCAAATAAACTCAAATTATTATTGAAGAAAAAAAAGAGAACGTGAATATGAGTCTGCAGGGAAAGACATGTGCTGCCCACATCAGAATTTTCAACAATATTATAACAACGATTTATAGAAGTGGACGGGGATTATTTGCAGGCCATTTTGAAAAAAATGTAGGATCTATATTTAAAGATCCACCAAATTTTTGTAAAATAAAATGTTCAACAAATTTAAGCTGTATACCAAATTTTAACTCTCTAGGACGTAGAAAAGTGCATTAAAAATGCCATCAAATAAGTATATCATGAAGAGTTATATAAAGTTTAAAAAAATTTGAAAACTTGTTATCTACCAAATTTATTTTAAAATGTGTAGCCTCTCTCATATACAAAATGATTAAACACTTGGAAAGATATTTATTATATAATATATCTCTTTTTTCTTTCTGGAGGATATCCCAAAAGTCAGAAATTAATTGAATTTTTTTTCCCTATATTAAATAATTTTTAATTAAAAAACTACTTAATATATTTTACTGAAATTTTTTTATATATTTTATGGGATAATGTGAATATTTCCTAAAAATTTCGAAGCAATTTGTGAATTTTGAATTTGCTTAAAAAATGTTTGAAAAATTAGGTCCCATAGGGTTCAATGTATTGCATTTTTTCAACCCGGGTTCAATAAAAAGCTAATTGGGTGATATTATTTATTTATATTCCCATAGGTCCCACAGACCGTCTGAACAACATACTAGCATTTCATGTTGATTAAGTCATTTTTTCGGCAGTTATCGTGCTAACGGACAGACAGACAGACAGACAGAATAAACAAAGTCATAAACACTTTTCAACTTTGTTGTAAAGTGTTAAAAACTGTATTCTTGTTGCCATGGAAATTTCTAATAAAGTGACCTAATCTTATAAGTAGATTCTGCTCTCAATTAATTTTGATCAATGAATCTCTTTATTTCACTCTTATTAACTTATATGGACTTATTATGTGCCCTCCATATTTTCTATTTAAAAACAAGAAAGATCAATCATGCATAAGCATTAATTATGAAACACTTTCCAACTGAAATACAATTTCATTTAAAAATCTCTAAAATGTGATACATTCAGTGGAGATATCTTTTACATTATCACAGTATTACAGTAATTTATTATACTTAAATATTTAAAAGTGTATCGAAATATAAATCATCTGATTCTGTACGCAAAATCAATGAAAATTTCATTTATATAACTTGCATTCCAGACTCCAGAGCAAAATAATTTTGTGTGAAAAAAATTCATCAATTCTTATGTAACTCACCTTACAATCGCTTGAGATATTTGCATTCTGCATAAGTTAAAATTAGGCTTCGTTGAAGAAATAATAAAAGTTTAGGGATCATTTAAAATCACAACTATTGTAATTGCGTAGGCACGAAATTTAGATACACAGATAATACAGATACACAGATAATATATGTGTGTGCGTATGTATGTAATCAAAGTATTGGAATCATGCAGAAGATCGGAACTCGAATTTTCGAAGGATCTACACGTTTTGGGACTTCCAGATAACGAAAAACTATTTTAAGGAAGACGTCTGTGTTTGTAAGGGGGTATCTGTGTGTGTTTCTGTGTGTCCCTGAGGATATTGCATCCACTCTAACTGAAAAACTAATGGACCGAATTTAATAAAATTTGGTAGGTAAGTTTTTTGTGGGAAACCCTGATGTTCATTTGATTATAGTACGATTCGTAATAAAAGAATCAGCCTTCTTTGCGAAATGGCTGGCAGAAATTGCCTTTATTCACTCTAGATAAAAACTAATGGACCAAATTTAACACAATTTGGTATATAAAATTTCAATAATCTACAAGTGATTTATATACCAAATTTACAAAATATGTTTTATAAATCACTTGTAGGTTATTCTAGTACGATTCGGGAAAAGGGAACGGGCTGTTTTTGCGAAAGGGCCCGCAAAAATCGTTAAATATAAAAATAAAGGACTACTTGTGTTCAATTATATCAATTAAATTCCTATTTTATATGTGATTTTTGACAAAAGAAAGAATAAGACTATCCCCACTACTCTAGGACTAGCCGTTCTTGAGATATTTTAGGTTTTTTTTTGCGTTTTTGCTACGCCACTTTTGACAATAAGTCCAGCTATCAAATGAGAACCAAATTTAAGTTTAACGTGCAAATTCAATATCTTTTAACATACTTATGGATGTTATTTTGTGCAGATAAACTCAAATTATTATTGAAGAAATAAAGAGAACGTGAATATGAGTCTGCAGAGAAAAACATGCGCTGTCCACATCAGGATTTTTAACAATATTACAACAATGATTTATAGAAGTGAACGGGGATTATTTGCAGGCCATTTCGAAAAAATGTAGGATCTATATTTAAAGATCCACCAAATTTTTGTAGAATAAAATGTTCAACAAATTTAAATTGTGTACTGAATTTTAACTCTCTAGGACGTAGGAAAGTGCATTAAAAATGCCATCAAATAAGTATATTATGAAGAGTTATATAAAATTAAAAAAAATAAATTTGAAAAATTGTTATCTACCAAATTTATTTTAAAATGTGAAGCCTCTCTCATACACAAAATGATTAAACTATTGGAAAGATATTTATTATATAATATATCTATTTTTTCTTTCTGGAGGATATCGCAAAAGTCAGAATTTAATTGAATTCGTTTTTCTCCCTATATTAAATAATTTTTAATTAAAAAACTACCTAACATATTTTAATGACATTTTTTTTATATATTTTACGGGATAATGTGAATATTTCCTAAAAATTTCGAAGCAATTTGTGAATTTTAAATGTACTTAAAAAATGTTTGAAAAATTAGGTCCCATAGGGTTCAATGTATTTCATTTCTTCAACCCGGGTTCAATAAAAAACTAATTGGGTGATACGATTTATTTATATTCCCATAGGTCCCACAGACCGTTTAAAAAGCATACTAAAATTTCATTTTGATAAAGTTATTTTTACGGTAGCTATCGTGCTAACGGACAGACAGACAGACAGACAGGCAGACAGGCAGACGGACAGACAGACAGACAGGCAGACGGACAGACAGACAGATAGACAGACAGAAAGAACTAAGTCATAAACACTTTTCAACTATGTTGTAAAGTGTTAAAAACACTATGTTAACTGTTCTTATTTTCTCAGTTCTTTCTTTTTCTTTTGATCCTTTTCATTTGTATTTTTTCTCATTTTTAACACTTTACAACAAAGTTGAAAAGTGTTTATGACTTTGTTCATTCTGTCTGTCTGTCTGTCTGTCTGTCTGTCTGTCCGTTAGCACGATAACTGCCGTAAAAATGACTTAATCAAAATGAAATTTTAGTATGTTGTTCAGACGGTCTATAGGACCTATGGGAATATAAATGAATAATATCACCCAATTATTAACACTTTACAACAAAGTTGAAAAGTGTTTATGACTTTGTTCATTCTGTCTGTCTGTCTGTCTGTCTGTGTGTCTGTCTGTCCGTTAGCACAATAACTGCCGTAAAAATGATTTAATCAAAATGAAATTTTAGTATGTTGTTCAGACGGTCTATAGGACCTATGGGAATATAAATGAATAATATCACCCAATTAGTTTTGGATTGAACCCGGGTTGAAAAAATGGAATACATTGAGCCCTATAGGACCTAATTTTTCAAGCATTTTTTAAGCGGATTTAAAATTCACAAATTGCTTCGAAAATTTTAGGCAATATTCAAATTGTTCCATAAAATATCTAAAAAAAAATTCAGCGAAATATATTCAGTTGTTTTTTAAATAAAAATTAAAATAATAATAACACCTCTTATATGAAGCGATCACGTGTCCATGATATGAAACGATCACATGACCCACTTCAAAATGATATATGGCATCCATCTTGTGTCAAAATCGTAATTTTTAAAGTTTTTTTTAATTCATATTGAGTGTTGTATCCGTCCTAAAACTACTTTATTTTTGCCTAAATTCTGTGCATCTACATACTGAAACAACGCAATGACAATATATTTCAGTTTAAATGCTCTTTCAAATTTGATTATTTCTACTATTAAGCCTATTTTTCACCTATGTAAAATGTAAACAGCAAAATATGTAGAATGAGTTGTATTAGAATCGCTGTAATTCTTTAACACAAAATCATTTAGTCCATGGAGTCTGCTTAGCTGATGTGATTGAAATATTCATTGATTTTAGAAAGAGACAGATGATATTTTTCGATGAAATTTTACGCATAGAGTTTACTTACTTGTAGCTCAATGGTCTTAATTTTTAAATAAAATAAATTATTATAGTATTGTGATGAATGACATGAATGGGGGAATTATTTATGAATGAAATGTTGCTTTTATAGAGAGAGCCAGGCGTGTTATTTTTTTATGACGTCATTTGAATGAATTTCAGTTGTTTTCGATGAAGTTTTCAAATATAATAAATTATCGTAGTATTATGATAATTCTAAAATTATTACCGAGGACTGTATTACATTTTAGAGATGTTTAAACCAGGCAATTTATACTTTAATGCCGTCATTTGAATGAAGTTATTTTTTTTCGATGAAGGTTTAAGGTTTCAAATATAATAAATTAATGTAGTATTGTAATAAGTTTTAAAATATTACCGAGGAATGTATTGCATTTTAGACATGTTTAAATAAAATTGCATTGAAGTTGGAAAGTGTTTCATAATCAATGCTTTAAGCATGATTGATCTTTCTTGTTAACACTTTACAACAAAGTTGAAAAGTGTTTATGACTTTGTTCATTCTGTCTGTCTGTCTGTCTTTCTGTCTGTTTGTCTGTCCGTTAGCATGATAACTGCAGTAAAAAATGACTTAATCAAAATGAAATTTTAGTATGTTGTTCAGACGGTCTGTAGGACCTATGGGAATATAAATGAATAATATCACCCAATTAGTTTTGGATTGAACCCGGGTTGAAAAAATGAAATACATTGAGCCCTATGGGACCTAATTTTTCAAACATATTTTAAGCGGATTTAAAATTCACAAATTGCTTCGAAAATTTTAGGTAATAGTCAAATTGTTCCATAAAATATATATAAAAAAAATCAGCGAAATATATTCAGTAGTTTTTTAAATAAAAATTAAAATAATAATTACACATCTTATATGAAACGATCACGTCACCATGATATGAAACGATCACATGACCCACTTCAAAATGATATATGGCATCCATCTTGTTTCAAAATCGTGATTTTTTAAAGTTCTTTTTAATTCATATTGAGTGTTGTATCCGTCCTAAAACTACTTTATTTTTGCTTAAATTCTGTGCATCTACATACTAAAACAACACAATGACAATATATTTGAGTTTAAATTCTCATTCAAATTTGATTATTTCTACAACTGAGCCTATTTTTCACCTATGTAAAATGGAAGCAGCAAAATATGTAGAATGAGTTGTATTAGAATTACTGTATTTCTTTAACACAAAATAATGCAGTCCATGGAGTCTGCATGGCTGATATGAATGAAATATTAGTTGATTTTATAAACAGAAGGACGATTTTTTTCGATGAAGTTTTACGCATAGAGTTTATGAATTGTAGCTCCATGGTCCTAATTTTTAAATAAAATAAATTATTATAGTATTGTGATGAATGAAATCCTGCTTTTATAGAGAGATCAGGCGTGTTATTTTTTCTATGACGTCATTTGAATGAATTTCAGTTGTTTTCGATGAAGTTTTCAAATATAATAAATTATCGTAGTATTATGATAGTTTTAAAAATGATACCGAGGAATGTATTGCATTTTCGACTTTTTAAAATAAAATTGCATTGAAGTTGGAAAGTGTTTCATAATCAATGCTTTAAGCATGATTGATCTTTCTTGTTCTTTTCAAAATTTTATTTTAAATTTCTGCTTTTGTTTTTCATGTGCCTAATTATTTTCCCTTTTCATATATTTTCTTTTTATATATTTTCTAAATTTTACTATTAATATTTACTATTAATGTTACTATTAATGTAAATTTTAATATTATGTTATTATACCTCACTCTAAATTTTATTTTTCAATGATCTTTTTATATTCACAATAACCCTTTTCCCATTTCTAACACTTTACAACAAAGTTGAAAAATGTTTATGACCTTGTTCATTCTGTCTGTCTGTCTGTCTGTCTGTCTGTCCGTTAGCACGATAACTGCCGTAAAAATGACTTAATCATAGTGAAATTTTAGTATGTTGTTCAGACGGTCTGTAGAACCTACGGGAATATAAATGAATAATATTACCCAATTCGTTTTGGATTGAACCCGGGTCGAATAAATGAAATACATTGAGCCCTATGGGACCTAATTTTTCAAACATTTTTTAAGCGGATTTAAAATTTACAAATTGCTTCGAAAATTTTAGGTAATATTCAAATTGTTCCATAAAATATATAAAAAAAAATTCAGCGAAATATATTCAGTAGTTTTTTAAATAAAAATTAAAATAATAATTACACCTCTTATATGAAACGATCACGTGACCATGATATGAAACGATCACATGACCCACTTCAAAATGATATATGGCATCCATCTTGTTTCAAAATCATGATTTTTTTTTTAGTTCTTTTTAATTCATATTGAGTGTTGTATTCGTCCTAAAACTACTTTATTTTTGCTTAAATTCTGTGCATCTACATACTGAAACACCGCAATGACAATATATTTGAGTTTAAATGCTCATCTAAATTTGATTATTTCTACAACTAAGCCGATTTTTCACCTATGTAAAATGTAAACAGCAAAATATATAGAATGAGTTGTATTAAAATTCCTGTATTTTTTTAACACAAAATAATTTAGTGCATGGAATCTGCATGGCTGATATGAATGAAATATTAATTGATTTCATAAAGAGAAGAACGATTTTTTTCAATGAAGTTTCAAGCATAGAGTTTAATTTTTTGTAGCTCCATGGTCTTAAACAAAATGCTTAAAAAAAATAAATTATTATAGTAATGTGATGAATGACATGAATGGGAAAATGTTATGAATAAAATGCTGTTTTTATAGAGAGATCCAGGCGTGTTATTTTTTCTATGACGTCATTTGAATTAATTTCAGTTGTTTTCGATGAAGTTTTCAAATATAATAAATTATCGCAGTATTATGATAATTCTAAAACTATTACCAAGGAATGTATAACATTTTAGAGATGTTTTAACCAGGCAATTTATATTTCAATGCCGTCATTTGAACGAAGTTCATTTTTTTCGATGAAGGTTTAAGTTTTCAAATATAATAAATGAATGCAATATTGTGATAAGTTTCAAAATATTACCGAGGAATGTATTGCATTTTAGACTTGTTTAAATAAAATTGCATTGAAGTTGGAAAGTGTTTCATTATCAATGCTTTAAGCATGATTGATCTTTCTTGTTAACACTTTACAATAAAGTTGAAAAGTGTTTATGACTTTGTTCATTCTGTCTGTCTGTCTGACCGTTAGCACGATAACTGCCGTAAAAATGACTTAATCAAAATGAAATTTTAGTATGTTGTTCAGACGGTCTGTAGGACCTATAGAAATATGAATGAATAATATCATCCAATTAATTTTGGATTGAACCCGGGTTGAAAAAATGAAATACAATGAACCCAATGGGACCTAATTTTTCAAACATTTTTAAGCGGATTTAAAATTCACAAATTGCTTCGAAAATTTCAGGTAATATTTAAATTGTTCCATAAAATATATAAAAAAAATTCAGCGAAGTATATTTAGTAGTTAGATCGTAGTAGTTTAGTAGTTTAGTAGTTAGTTAGATCAATGCTTATGCATGATTGATCTTTCTTGTTTAAGTTCTTTTTAATTCATATTGAGTGTTGTATCCGTCCTAAAACAACTTTATTTTTGCTTAAATTCTGTGCATCTACATACTGAAACAATGCAATTACAATATATTAAAATTTAAATGATCATCCAAATTTGATTATTTCTACAACGAAGTCTATTTTTCACTTATGTAAAATGTAAACAGCAAAATATGTAGAATGAGTTGTATTAGAATTGCTGCATTTCTTTAACACAGAATTATTTAGTCCATGGAGTCTGCATTGCTGATATGAATGAAAGAATATGAATTCATTGATTTTACAAAGAGAAGGACGATTTTTTTCGATGAAGTTTTAAGCACAGAGTTTAATTACTTGTAGCTCCATGGTCTTAATTTTTAAATAAAATTAATTAATTTAGTATGGTGATGAATGAAATGAATGGAAAAATGTTATGAATGAAATGCTGTTTTTATGGAGAGCTCCAGGCGTGTTATTTTTTCTAAGACGTCATTTGAATGAATTTTAGTTGTTTTCGATGAAGTTTTCAAATATAGTAAATTATCGTAGTATTATGATAGTTTTAAAAATATTACCGAGGAATGTATCGCATTTTAGAGATGTTTAAACCAGGCAATTTATATTTCAATGCCGTCATTTGGATGAAGTTCATTTTTTTCGATGAAGGTTTAAGTTCTCAAATATAAGAAATTAATGTAGTATTGTGTTAAGTTTTAAAATATTACCGAGGAATGTATTGCATTTTTACTTGTTTAAATATGAAGTTGGAAAGTGTTTCATAATCAATGCTTTAAGCATGATTGATCTTTCTTGTTGAAAAATGGACGTACTTGTCAAGTAATATAATGTAAAAATGTATGTTTAATCACAATATTTTTCATCAATTGTTATCTTTCTAGATCTAAGTAAATGTTCGTTTGGCGGGATGGCAAATCTTGGGAGCCTCCTGAGTGCAGGAGGTATCCTTTCCCGGCCGTGCAGCTAGCTACTCTAAACCCACTATGTGAGTCGCACGGTCTAGGGTCTTCAAAACTCCGACATCTTTGCACTAACCTCCACTACACTAACCTCCACTAACCTACGCTCCGCCAGCCGACGCTCTACTGTTGAGTTACTGGGACGAAGTTGTCGAAGTGGACACTGCAAAGTAACACAAATCAATGGCTCTGATCCCTCTTACGCTAGGCACAGCTCCGTGGGGAGTGGCTTCAGTGATGGAATAGCCAGGGAAAAAATAATAGGATTTCCCTTTACCATGGGGCATGGCTTCAATTGATAGAATAGTTTCCGCAGTAGGGTTCGAGATGCATTCGTTTCATTAAAAAAACCTATGACATGACTGGGTTAAAAAAATTATGATTAATCAAAGGATGGGTTTATGAAATTAATTTTTTCTGGAGTAGTCTGTGATATATTTAGGAACTGCTGTTAAAATATGAACGTTGGATGGCATGAAAAATGTTCTATATCGTAATATAAAAATCGGAGAGGTTTAAAACGAACGAAAAGTATATATTTTTTTATAAATTTATATAAATATGTATGTTCGTCGTACGGACTTCATTCAAATATTGTTTGAAAGTTTATTTCTCGGTCTTTCCGGTGGTGTCAAGATGGAAACTTTGCGACAATATATGAGATAGCTGAGGAATCGATTTGTGCGAATATAGGCCGAACTCGTTGTGTATCGGGCTGAAACATAAAATAACTAAAAAAATTAATTCGAGATTAAAAAAAAATAACGCCGAGGTGCACGTATTCCGGTACTGGAGTATCTATGTACAAAATTTCAAGATCGTACGACTCTCAGATTTCCCGCTATAGACAGCACACACACACACACACGCACACAGATATCTTCATTTATTAAGTAAGGTGCAGGCAGCGACAGGGTAAGATAAAAAGATGCATTGCATGATCCGGGAAGTTTTAGGTCCAGGGAATCATAAACAGTTTCTGAAAAAGGTCAATAATTTGTAAAATATTGGGTAGTAGGAGACCCGCACATCTGCTGCATAGGGTACCTAACCATTCTACCGGCAGAGCTGAGCAAGTATTTTTCCCAACATAATTCAAGCACTGTTCTTCTTTGATATACATTAACATTTAACGCTTTACTTGACAACATGACCATTTCAAAGTATCAAAACAATTTATATTTCGCACAAATCTAACTCGGTAATAAGAAAATTTGGTAGCGTCAATTAAACAAAATAGACAACCATCTAATCATCCGACCGAAAGTCGCCAAATTGTTAGCTTAAATAAATTAGGACATACTACAATGTTATTGGGACACATCCCACAGATTGAAATTGGTCGCTTTTGGAAACGTGATTAAAACAGAAGTGCTTATTCATACTCACATGCAAAATCGCATTAAAATGTAATTGATGGAATCAATATTCAGTGAAATAAATTACTATTGGTGAATTGTTTGGAGTCAAAATACAAAATTATTGCAAAAATTATCCTTTCTTGAGAATAGAACAAACTGGATCCACTAGAATGATGTTAACAGATTTATAGCATAACATTACATATGGAAAGGGACGATGCGTACTACATTTCAATTTTAAGTATTTTATTTATTTATTTATTTATTTCATAAATTTATGTGAAAAATGCGCAATATCTCGTGAGCGATTCAAGCTAGCAAAAACTTGTATTGTTCGTTTTATAATAAAAAAAAAATTACGTATGATGACTATTTATTTAAAATTATTCTGTTTTTAATGCTTTTTCAAAAATTCATTCGAAAATTTAGGGGGGGGGGGCTTTCGAATTTTCGATCGCATTTAAAATCAAGTAAGGTTCCACTATTCACGGATTACAATAAACGGACCAATTTTTGTCCAATATCTCTATTCGTTCGTGAGATATAACGTCCGCTGATACACGGACAAATATACTTACATACACACTAACATACACGCAAGCACACACATACACACAGACATCACCTCAAAAACGGTCGATTCAAACGTTCCTCAAAAACGTTCGAAGGATGCTTAAAACACATCCCTGAAGTCCTTGATCCCTAGCTCTATGATACATACACACAGGGGCGGCATTTCAGCATTTCATTTGGGGGTGCGAGATTTGTATGAAAATCCACAATATGAAATAAATAAAATGTTTGTTAACAGGGGGGGGGAGGGGGAGAGGGATCACAAAATTGAATTGATGCTGAGAAAAATAATTGTTGTTAACATAATTTTTGTACATATTTGTGTTAACATAATTGTTGTTAACATAATTTTCTAAATACAAATATATATATTTATGTACTTACTAATGAAGTTTTAAACGCCGGTTTTTAGAGTCTGGATCAAGAAAACATTTTGTTACAATATCATCCTAATCCAGTGGTATATCTTGTTCTATAGCTAAAATAGCTAAATATTAAACTCTTTCTTGTACCATTGTACTGCGAAAATAATTTTTCAACTTCCTGAGACACGAAAAAGACCTTTCGCAACTAGTTGAGCTGATTGGTCAGTCAAAAACAATTTAACTAATAATGTTATGACAGGTAACACATTTTTTAAATTCCGCACTTTAAACTAATCCAGGCGACTTTTAAAATTGGGATGGTCTATGTTTACATTTTTCATCATTGAATAAAACAGTCGCAATTCACATAGCAATTCCTCTTTCTGGAAGTTATATACATAGTTATATCCATCTGGAAGTTATATGCATATGGTTGAAACTTTTTCTTTTTCAACATCCGATCCGGATAATACTGAACTAAGGGCAAACAAAACGGATAACTTTTTCTCATTAAATCTTGTCTCAATTTCATTAGATACTGTATCTATAATTTCATATTGAATATTGATTCTGTGATATGATTTAACATCATCGTGGGGATATTTTTCACCGAATTCGCTTGGAAGTTTTTTTTCGCCTTTTCAGTTTTGGTCCAGAATAAGGAAAATTTCGCCCCTGCATACACACACACTAAGATACACACAGTGTTTCTTTCAGACCTACCTGCGGGGGCGAAACACCCGGAGGTAGACGTGCATTCCCTCCCCCCCCCCCCCCCCCCACACACACACCACAACTACCTGACGACATTTTATCAAACCAAGTTTCTATTTATGTGACACATAATTTAGATGTATTTATATAGGGCAAATAGAAAACTTGCCTCCAACCTAAAATGTCATTCGCCCCCCCCCCCCCCCGGCCACAAAATCCTGAAAGAAACTCTGGATACACACACACACACTAAGATACATACACATACACACACATATACACAGTAAGATACATACACATATACACAGTAAGATACATACACATATACACACAATAAAATACATACACATACACACAATAATATATATACACACACTAAGATGTAAACACACGCATACACTAAGATACACATATACACACACAGACGTCCCCTCAAAAAGCATTCTATTCAAGTTCCGGAATGCTTGAACGCTTTCGAAAACTCGAATTCGAATTTTCGACCCCCGTCACAATACTTTCCCAAAACATTATACTATGTATGTGGGGAAAGTAATAAATATATAAAGAATTTTTAAAGATTTTGCTTACGAATCAACTTGTGAGTGAAAGCTTCTAAAGGAAACTGTTTTCGTTCTGATTCTGATACAAATGCATCCAAAGAATACGAAATACGAAGATATGAGAAAGTTCAGTAGACCCCAGATTTTTTCGACATTTTTTTTTTTAGTTATTCTATTGCTATAAGAAAAATAAATCAATTCCCAGATTTATTTTTCCCATCCAAAGGCAAAGGACTCGAAGTTCACAGTTCCGCTTTCAAACGCAGTCAGCTGTTCTTTCACTTCGCACGCAGGGTCACGTGGTTTCCAACCAGTTAGGAAATGTACCGGCATGCACTGCGCGTCGAGCGTGCAGAGGATTTTCAGTCAGTGTTTTCGTTTGTAAGGAAGTCGTTCTTTAAATTGTAAATTCCTGCAAAAATCATCTCGTAAGTTATGTTTAATTCTAAGATTTTGATAAGTTTGAATTGACTACAATAATTCTATTTTTGTGATACCAGGACGTGGTTAGTAGATGTGCTTTGGCGATGTAATCTAAGAAATTGCTATCAGATGTTATGTGCTTACGTTTGAATTTAGGTTATTCTGCTCCTGATTAAAAGGCGCCAATATTCGATAAGGTTAGTGAACTAACTGACTCAAGTTGTAAAGATAAAATGGAGTCAAATTGATTTTTACTATTTTAATGTGGATATAAAATTAGTGTAAAGTGCGAGGATTTGGATTCCGAAATGTGATTTCAGCGTTCATTTTTACTATATTTGCAGTTCGAAGTTAAAGGTAAGTGATGTATTTGAAAGATTTGTTTGTTGTTTTCTTCAAATATTATACAAAAAAGTAAAATCATCGTCACTGCTTTAACTGTAATTTCATATTAGACTATATTATTATTGTCTGTTATTGGGGGGATACAGTTCATTATGTATTACGAGCATTATCAAGTAATATGTGTATTACCTAGCACTAACTATTAGTGACTCTATATTAATAGCTTGTATATATATATATATGTGTGACTCTATATTAATAGATTATATATATATATATACCCACTCAACCAGCTGCTCATACCCTAGGGTGAGTAAAGTGGCCTGGGTCTTTCACGCTCTCTTTATAACAAAGAAATGTTTTAGAGATGCATTTTGTTCCTTTAGGCAATTGCTTAGGTTAGACTTTTAGCAGACCAAACATGTTAATAAGTAATAATTATTATTAATTCATAGTAAATAATGGCAAAATAATAATAAATAAAATTAATATTGACTATTTTGCTATTAAATAGCCTATAGTAGTTAATAATAGCAACACACTATCTTAACTCCAAAATTCGTAAACAAATGCTGCCTTCCCGATAACAGAAAAATACCAGCATATCAGCTACATCAGCGGTTCGTAATCTTTTGCAAGACGTGGACTTTATTTCTATTGACGTGAATTATTTTGCCTTTTGATTTACTTAAATCCATTAAATTTTGGAATTTCAGAAAATTAGCATAAATCAATAATTTTTCAAAAATACAACCTATTTAACAGTAAGTTAGAAACGCAAATATTTTCATTATTTAAAAATAATTACTTGCGATCTCGAACAAGTGTATTGTTTATTGATAATATAGATCAATCTATTATTGCCACATCAAAGCCATTGAAGTATACATATTTAAAGTAAGGAAGCTCCATGTATTGACGTCAAAAGTAAGAAACGTGTAATTACATTTGAATGTCGAAATAGCGCACAATTTTCATTCCGTTATTATAGTTTATATGCCGTTATGCTATATGTCAAATTTGACCTAATTTGTTTTCCCAAATTTGATATGGTTATTGATTGCGTCACTGCGGGTAAAACTCGTTCAAGTTTCGAATTTCTAACACGAACTTAAGAGTGTGTCGAAATATTAGTAAACAAGAAAGATTAATCATGTATAAAGCATTGATTTTGAAACACTTTCCAACTGAGATGCAATTTTATTTAAACATTTCTAAATGCGATACATTCAGCAGTGATATTTTTTAAATTATCACAGTACAATAATTTATTTTACTGGGAAACTTAAAACTTCATCAAAAAGGGAAATGCTATAAAATCGACTGCACCTTTATGTAAAATCAATAAATATTTCATTCATATCACTTATATTCCAGACTCTAGGGCTATAATTTTATATAATTTTGCGTTAAAAAAATTCAACAATTCTTATACAACTCATCTTACAATCACTTGATTTGTTTACATTCTGCATACGTTAAAATTTGACATCGTTCTAAAAATAATCAAAGTTTAGTGATCATTTAAAATAAAAAATATTGTAATTGCGTAGGCATAGAATCTGTATACAGATAATATGCAAAAATAAAGCGGTTTTGGGACGGATGCAACATTAAATATAAATATAAGTGTTCCTTAAAAATTACGATTTTCACTGAGCCAAAAAAAATGAAAATGAATGGCATATTTTATTTTGCAATCTGTTATGTGATCTCTTTGAATAATATGGGTGTAATTATTTTTATTTAAAAAAAAAACTACTTAACATATTTTGATGAATTTGCTTTGCACATTTTACGTGATAATTTGTATATTTACTAAAATTTTCAAAGCAATTTATGAATTTTTACACCGCTTAAAAACTGATTGAAAAATTAGGTCCCATAGGGTTTAGTGTATTTCATTTCTTCAATCCCGGTTAAATCCAAAACTAAGTGTAATATTATTCTTTTATATTATATTCCCATATATCATCTCTCAGACCGTCTCAACAACATACTAAAATTTTATTTTGATAAAGTCATTTCGAGTGTAAAAATCGTGATTGTAAAGTTCTTTTAAATTTATATTTATTGTTGCATCCGTCCTAAAACCGCTTTGTTTTTGCGTATTTTCAATGCATCTGTGTTCTGTGCCAACGCATTTACAATACGTGTGAGTTTAAATGATCATCGCACTTTGATTATTTCTACAGCGAAGCCTATTTTACTGGATGCAGAATGTAAACAACTGATTGTGAGATGAGTTGTATAAAAATTGCTGAATTTTTTTCACGTAAAATTATTTAGGTCTGGAGTCTGAAATAAAAGTGATATGAATGAGATATTTAAAGAGTCAGACGATTTATATTTCGATGACGTCATTTTAATAAAGTTAATTTTTTTTCGATGAAGTTTTAAGTTTTCAAATATAATAAATTACTGTAGTACTGTGATAATTTAAAATATATCAGTGCTGAATGTATCACATTTTAGAGATGTTTAAATGAAATTACATTTCATTTGGAACGTATTTCATAATCAATGATGATTGATCTTTCTTGTTTTTTCATGATTTAAAAAAAACTTGCACATTGAAAGAAAACATCCTATTTATCACTAGAAAGAAAAGTGGACTTCTAAAATACATTATTTATAAGATATAAAAAGTTTAATATGATGAATTATTTTCACTTTACCTTTTAACAAACACTTTCCAGACGGTGTTGGTCCCTGGGGACTGACGCTGAACTTTCCTTTCAGCTGGCGTCGGTCTCTGAAGACCGAGACTGAATTTTCCGTTTAGCCGACGTCGGAGTCTGTGGACGACAGACTCTGATAAATAAACTTCATTTATAAAACATAAAATGTACACGTACAAAACTTGATTTATATAACATTAAAAATACACTTGCAAAATTTTAACTTATATAACACAAAAAAAAAAGACACTTGCACTTCTTCAGTGTATTTTATTGAAACATGCTAAACAGACATAGAATACAACAGACATGTGACATTCTATTGCTTTAAACGCGTTATCGTCTGTCTACAGCAGTGCTCCGCAACCTTTATCTTCCACGGCACACCAACGTTTTTTCGACAATTCCGCGGCACACCACAAGTAAAAGCTTGCAAATACATAAATTACAACAATACGTATATGTTTTGATTAGATAAAAAAAAATACAATAAAATAGTTCTATGTATGTAGATATTTACTTTTATTTAAGTTTTATATAAAGCAATTTGAATTGTACACCAATACAAGAACAAAAATATATAGTTATAGATTACATGTAAAAAAATGTCCTCTTTAAATTTAAATATGAAGTTTGTTGTTTGGTATTTACTTGCGCCTATTTAATCAATTTTAATTTAAACATAATAACTAACTTATTAATGAGATATTTGAGCTTGTTTTGATGAACATATACGTTTTATATTTGGCTCTATATTAGAAAGTGCTACCTGAAGTTCATGGTCTAGACTCTTTTAAACACGATCGTTTGTCATTTTTAATTAGAACCAGTGTCGAAAAAATTTGTTCGCATAAGTATGTCGTAGAAAAATTGATCAAAATTGCAATAGCCTTGTCAGAAATTTGAGGATATTCTTTCTTAACTGAAATCCAGAAATCAGCCAATGGCATTTCACTGAAGTTGAGTTTCAACGTCCTCGTCGTTCCTCAATTCTATAAAGTCCTCTCGAATTTGAAGGGGACGTGCTTCTGTTGAATTTTCGGCATCGGCTAGAAAAGGATTTCTTATCCAATTGTTTAGCTGCGTATTAATTGTGAAAAAATAGTGATTAAATTTCTCTTGCAACAAACTTAAATGTTGTTGAGTCAGATCCAGAATTAATTGTTTGTTTTTAATCATGGACTTGTAAGTCCTTTGGAACATTTCTAGAGATCCTTTTTGTAACGCTTTAATGGAGTTTAAATATAAGTTTGGAGCTTATATTTAAACTCCATTAACTTATCGTAACACGTCAGATAATTTTCGCTTCGACCGTACATTTTTTTATTCAGTTCATGCAGGTGCTCAAAGATATCAGCCATATACGCAATTTTGGCCATCCAGTGATTATCTTCAAAAAGTTGGTGTAGTTCGGTCATGCTTTGTTTTAACAAAAACTCACGAACTTCGTTGCGAAGCTCAAACAATCTGGCCTAAACTTTGCCTCGGGATAGCCAACGTACCTCAATGTAAAACAATAGGTATTCATAATCTGATCCCATTTCTGCATAGATCAGTGTAAAAATTCGTGAATTTAGGGTTCTTGGTTTAATAATGTTTATGATAGTAATGCATTGATTCATCGTTGATTCATCGTTTGCAATAGTTTCGTTGTCAAGTTCTTGATTATCAATGCTTCGCGATGTATGCAGCAGTGTGCAATTTCTATATTAGGATTTTGCCGTTTTACGCACGAAATAAAACCTTCTTTATTGCCCATCATTGCCGCAGCACCATCCGTGCAAATACTAGTACAATTACTCCATGGAATATCAGGTTTTGAAAAAATCATCTGTTACTCGGAAAATTTCCTCGCCGGTAGTTCGCTCTGGAAGCTCGTTGCAAAATAAATGGTGTTCTTTTATGGTGCCCTCATCAACGAAACGTAGAATAGCTATCAGTTGTGCTCGGTTTTTAATGTCTGTTGACTCATCAATTTGAAGTGCAAACTTCTGAGCCGTTTTCAGTTTTGCAATTAGTATTCCTAAAATATCACTCGACATATCGTTGATACGTTAGTATCAGCTGACAACGGTACTTTTTCTTTCACTTCATTAACTTCTCTAGTCCCAAGCATGGATTTAACAATTTCTGTGTATGCTGGTTTAACGAATGTCTCACCAATAGTTTGTGGTTTTTTCTGACGTGCAATTAATTTTGCAACATGGTAACTAGCTTCTAAGGCTTTATCAGAAACTCTGACTGACGATAACACTAACAGTGATTGCCTTTGTTTTCGCCTTTTATCTAACAGCCTAGGAAAAAATGATTTATCCTTCTTAGCATAACTGCGATGGTTTGAATTTCGATGGCGAAGCAGTTTACTGGGTACCATTGTTTCGTTAGATAGCATTTTTTCGCAAATGATGCATTCTGGTTTGGGTGGCGTTTCTTTATCACAACACGAAAATCCATATCGAATGAAGTCTTCGTTATACTTTCTTTCCCAAATCTTCTGTTTTTTTACAGCACCACTTGTGCTAGGTTCATTATCATTTGTCAGTGAATTCGAAAATTTTCCTCGTAAATGCTTGTCCATATTTTTAAGGGTATAACAATAATATTATCTAAAAATGTTCGGTGGGCCAAAGCCTTTATTCTTTCGCGTTCGGATGACCACTGACTAACGGACATCGGTTCGGTAGATAGAACAAAAGTGCGTCGTCACTCGGGGGCCGACACAAAGGTGCCGACCCTCGAGCTGCGCAATACGCCCAAACACTCACAGTACGTGCGTATATGTACGTGCACATACATACAATGTATCTACATGGTTTTGTTTTGTATATAATTTCGACTCTGAGAAATTACATATTGGCAAAAAGTTAGAGGAATATTTGACTTAGAGAAAGTTCTAACTAATGTGGTGGTTTAAAAATGTAATTATTCTCGAGAAAATCATCGCTGCACAGCCAAGATCACCTCGCGGCACACTAGTGTGCCGCGACACAACGGTAGTGGAGCACTGGTCTACAGGGTGTCCCAAAAAGATTGAAAACCGCTTTAATTTTTTGCTTGTTGGAGATAAGTAGGCAATGTAAATTGCAAAAATGTTGAAAGTAAGGTAGGAAATAAGATTACGTTAATGGAAATAGTCCTCCCATTTATTTTCAAAAAGTTACACTTTTAAATTTTTATACGACCCCCTTAGACAAATTGGGTCAATCAAAAAATGTTTATTTTTAATGCAACAAGATCATTATAAAAAAAACCGCATATCTGTATCTTTAAAATTGAGCGAGTTATATTTAATTGAATATTGTGAATGGGAACCATATATCAAATTAGAAAAGTAAATTTATGACATATCGCAAAAAAGAAAAAAACTGGATGATAATACATAGGATAACCAACCGCGTAGTGAGTACTACTGCTTTAAATGATCTCTGTCTGTGTAATTCTTTATTTAGATGCATTTGTGATAAAAACTTTTGACACATATTAACTTATTTTTGATCTAAACAATTTCCACTGATGAAAGCCTTTCACATGGTACTGAAAAATGGCGGAAGTGTACGGAAAAGTGGCATTTCCTTTATCATAATTCAGTTGATTTTAAAGATATAGATATGCGGGCTTTTTTAATGATCTTGTTGCATTAAAAATTAAAAAATTCTGATTCACCAAATTTGGATAAGGGGTTCGTATAAAAATTTAAAAAGTGTGACTTTTTAAAAAATTAATAGGACTATTTCATTAACGTAGTCTTATTTCCTACCCTAACTTCAACATTTTTGCAATTTACATTGCCCACTTATCTCCAACAGGTAAAGAATTAAAGCGCATTTCAATCTTTTGGGGGCCACCCTGTATACTCTGTACGATCTCCGCCGGCTGAACGGACAAAATCGGCTCCAACTCGAACGATGACCCTTATGACCATTACACTTGACCTCTTATTACCATTTTAAATGACCTCTGATGTCCTATGGCCCCTTAAATTCATTTTTTTTAATGTGTGTTAAATGATTGTTGAACGGGATAAAAAAAATGGTACGACAACTTGCTACGTATATTCACGTACTTGTACGTGCATCGACCAAGCCTTCTAATTTGCCTGTGAAGATATATTTTTTAAGCAGTATGAATGTTTTTATAATTTCCATATACACTGTTTGCAACTGAAATCGGAACATCATAAAGTTGTAGGTGTAGCTCTATGTAAATCAGACAATTGGAACAGCAAGACGAGATATGCAAATGATCACAGTTTCGTTACCCATAGTGACGTAACATCTTGCCGAGCAGCATAAAAGCGTCAAATCAAGGAGGAGCGATACGACAGCTAAGTTGTAGCGTCATTGGTTTCAGTTTGCAAAAATCATTACAGTATGCCAAGAGTACGTCGACGTACCGCATACGTTCAGTTGTCGTCAACGGAACAGCGACAAACCGTTTGTTTTATGTGCGGGTGGATTGAGCTTCCGAAACTTCGCTGAACTTTTGGGTCGTGATGTCCGCACAGTTCAACGGTGTGTGTTACGGTGTGTGATAGACAACGACACGAAGATCAGGTAGTGGAGCTTCCAGGTGTACCACACCACGTGAAGATCGTATGCTTCTGAAACACGTTGCGCGGGAGCCGTTTACCACAGCAATCGTGTTACAACGACATTTATCCCAGACTACAGGTAGCGTGGTTTCGGCGCAAACGATTCGAAACCATTTTTATGACGTAGGACTCAGAAATAGACGATCTTTTCGACACCTACCGTTTCAACGTCTTCACCGGTTACGTCGTCTCCAGTGGTGTCAAATGAGACGCAATTGGTCGACAGAATGCCAAAAACATTCTGTTCCCGTATATGACGATTCTGTTTTGGCATGCCAGCTTATGGCGGCGCTTTCAACAACGCCACCAGGAAGCTTTTTCTATCAGCCCCTCTAAATAGTACCATGGTTTAGGGGTGGTATAATATTTGGTGGAGACGAACACCTTTGGTTCACGTTTCTGGCAGTATCACGCCACAACGATACATCTCTGGCATTGTGAAACCTGTGGTACAGCCATATCTGGCAATCAAGCCTGAACTTCTTTTTCAGCAGGAAAATGCCAGGCCACATACTGCACAGGTAACTACGAATAGTCTGCAAGGTTTTGATATACTACCTTGGCCAACATATTCTCTGGGTTTGTCGCCAATTGAGCATATCTGGGACATCATGGATCGCCGATTAAGAGAACTCTCAATATGCAGACCATGTTCAGTTACAAGCCCAATTGCATGCTGTGTGGAATGCCATCCCTCAGCACACCATTGACCATCTATCTCATTGACGGGATTCCCCGTCGTATTCAATCCTGCATAGCCGCTCTCGGTTGACCTATTCCATATTGATCTAATATCAATAAAGTTCCATGCTTTCATTTTCCAGGCATGATCATTTGCACATCTCTAGGTTACAAATATATTCTGTAAATTTCTGAAGAATACATCAATTTCTTCATGGTGTTGCGATTTCAGCTGTGAGCAATGTATTTTAAATCCTAAGCAATATCAAGTATATTTACTAGAGTTTTATGCTTTCTGTTCCATAATAATTTTGCATTTTTAATCAAGTATTTTCACTGTAATGTTCCATTTGGTTAATTAAGCAATGTACGCTCACAATTTCTTAAACCATTTTCAGAAAAGATGCAAATTTATATATTAGCTGATTAAAACTTTCCCTACAATACATAGTATAATATGTAGTAAAAGTATTGTAACGGGGTCGAAAATTCGAGTTTTCGATGGAAAAGCAACCTGATATAAACACCCCCTGATATCGAATCGAACGTTGAGGTGTTGTGTGTGTGTGTTGTGTGTGTGTGTATTGTGTGTGTGTGTGTTGTGTGTGTGTGTGTTGTGTGTGTGTGAGTTGTGTGTGTGAGTTGTGTGTGTATGTGAGTTGTGTGTGTGTGAGTGAGTGAGTGAGCCTGTAGATACGATATCTCACAAACAAATGGAGTGTTTCGAACTTAATTTGGCAGGATTATTACGATCCGTAAAAATGAAGTTTAAATGCGATCGAACATTCGAAAGACCCCCAAATTTTCGAATGAAGTTTTAAAAAAGTCACAATCAAAAATAGGGACATGTAATATTAATTAATCATTGTATACGTAATTGTTTATTCTAAAACGAATGGCATGAACTTTAGGACGTTTAACCGTCCCGATACGTTTAACCGTATCACTCGTTTTCCAATTAATATATCACACGTTTTCCAAATAAATGTATCTAAAAAAATACATTAAAACGAACAGTAGAAAGTATCATCAAATATGTTATATTTGGCGATAAATTTGGCAAAATATCGCCAATTTGGCGAGTATTTGAATGTGCTGCCGAATTGGCAAAATGTCGCTAAAGTTACGAAAATGACGCCAAATTGATGAATAATTAACATATTTTGATATAATGGAGTATATTGCTTAGCAGATGATGGCAATATTTCCATTTGTCAAGTCACATTTGCGCGAAACATGAGTCGATTGCGAACGTCAAAATAATGCTGCATGTTGTTATTCAAAAAAGTGCCCAATGTCAGTGTGATTTTCAACGACATGCCAAATATGCACTTTCTAACTGATTCGGTTTTCGAGTTATTACCCAAAATCGAGTACATTCCTATGGCTAGCACAGGATGGGGCTGGCATGGTAAGATTCAAAATCCCCCAAATTAAAACATTTAAATAATAATTAAAGAATAGCAATGTACTAAATATTATTTTTCGAAGTATGCTGGAGCTCGAGTTAATCCTGAAAAACGAGGATTTGGTGGACCCAGGACGGGCTAGCCCAATAAGCTTTAACATTCAAAAACTCAACATGTACTGTAATAGACAACATCGTACTAAATTTGGACTTTATTGTTGCCTAGGTTCTCAAGTTATTTCCCCAAAAATAATGCATTCCTGTAGCGGGACTAGGCCGGACCAGCCCAATGAGGTTAAAATCAAAAGAATTAAAATGTACCACAAAAGACAACGACATACTAAATGCCATGTTACTATGAGTAATGGAAGTTGATGAATTAGGAAGTCAAGGACTTAAATCACACTGACAAACACCACACACCAGAAGTTAAATAATTGGTTGTAAAAAAAATAAAAATTAAAGTCTAGATACTGGATTTCTACTGAGCATTTTTGTTACTTCCTTTTTATATCTATTTTTTATACTTCTGAAGATATTTCGACTGACAATAAGCCAAGTGAAGTAAAATTTATGTCGAAAAAAAATTTTACATTTAAAAAAAAGATAAAAATATTATAATTATACTTTTGTATATTAAATTTCTATTAACATTTTTAAACTTCTATCCTCTGCGTTACTGCTAAGAGTATTCTTAAATCTGCATTGCATGTTTTCTTGACATTGACATAGATAATAAATACATTTCACAATTTCGGTATTTCCAACTAACTTTTTCTTTTTCCTCTTGATTACATTAATACTTGGTTTCAGCGCAGTTGTTTAGAAATCTGTTCACGTTTTGACAAGGACGCCAATTGTGTAGTTAGTTGCAAATAATACAGTCAATCCTCCTATAACGCGATTAAATTGTACCGTGTTATATGGAAATCGGATCAGATTAATTCTTACCATTTTATATGGAAACCGCATACCATATTGCATGGAAATCGCGTTATAAGAAGCTTAGAATTAGTACAAAACAGAACTATTAGTACCACATTTTAGGGAAACCTCGGTAAGTAAAACTCGGTTGATACTCGGAACATATAAATCATTCTGATTCGTTCTCAAGGTCTCAAGGACGGGGTTAGTGGAGTACCCAGGAGAGGAAATGCTTCCTCCCTTTAAACTCCAGAGGAAAAGGAAAAAAGAAATGAAAAAGAAGTAAAGTGTCATTTAATCAACTAAAAGGTAGCTGGGAACTAAAAGATGCTTGGGGGGGGGGGGGGGGGTAGGACCTAGGTCCTAACCCTTCCCCAAGTCTTGAGAAGACTGAATGTTGGGGCCCAAGCGGGCTCCCAACAGAGTAGGAAAAGAGGGGGATAGACTGGGTGCGCCCCGGGGGGCGCAGGGCCTTGAGCTTGAGATGTGCCTAGTAGCAGAAAGGGGGAAGGGCTTGCCAACAATACGCGCAATCCCAAAAGCAAGGGAGAAGTACAGCTGCTAGAGTCTGCAACTAAAAAGGAGAGCAGATAAAACTAAGATGGGCGTTCTGATTCGTTCTACGTTATATAAAACTGCATTTTTAGAGCACCATGTTATGATGAATACGGTTATGAAATATAAGTTTATAGAAACAAAAGGCAATAAATATATGTTTAGAAATTGGAATTATTTTTTAATTTGATTTCATATAAGAAAAAAAAAATGTGAAATATAGATTTAGTAACTTTCATTCAACTAAAATCCTATTAACATTCATCATCACTGTTAAATATTAGTGGCATAATTCTTTTTCTTTTGTTGTTCTCTTCACTTTGCATTACCTCATTTTCGTTTTCAAATATAGTTTTATTTTACAATTCTACCAAAATATCTCTAACGAGCTAATCAAATTTGTAATTCTTTATTAAACTTTGCACTTCATACTATTTAAGGATCATTTTCAAAAAGTAATTTCCTAATTGTTTACCCAAATCCAGTCCCCTTTTCACACGTATTTAAGTTGAAATTAACAACACATTCTTTATCCATATTTTCGTCTACTAATGCATTTGAGATGAATGTATTAATTTTTTTACAGGGGATTTCTCTGATAACTGAAATTGATAAATGTTGATGTACGTAAATGAAAAAACAGGGAAATTTCAACCATAAAAGTGTAATAGAAAAAGTCATGCTATAGGGAGACTTTTTAAGATAATTGAGTTGTATTATAGAGAAACTGTGTTATAAGACTACCGCGTTATATGGAAACCGCGTTATGGGAGGGCTGTCGCAATTTTTTGCTCCGCATTATGAGAGTAACGCGTTATAGCAGGATTGGCTGTACCATCATGTTGGTGAATAGACGGCTATAAAAAAAATCCGATGCAAGCAGGACATGACTTTCTCATGACTCAAATGCATGTTCTCTTCATGTCTTTATTAATTCATTATACGGAGTTTAATGGCAAGAAAGAACACGCATAAATATTAACACTTTACAAGAAAGTTGAAAAGAGTTTATGACTTTGTTAATTCTGTCTGTCTCTGTCTACCTGTCCTTTAGCACCCGATAACTGCCGTAAAAATGACTTAATCAAAATGAAATTTTAGTATGTTGTTCAGACGGTCTGTAGGACCTATGGGAATATAAATGAATAATATCACCCAATGAGTTTTGTATTGAACCCGGGTTGACAAAATGAAATATATTGAACCCTATGGGACCTAATTTTTCAAACATTTTTTAAGCGGATTTAAAATTCACAAATTGCTTCGAAAATTTTAGGTAATATTCAAATTATTCCATAAAATATATAATAAAAAATTCAGCAAAATATATTCAGTAGTTTTTTAAATAAAAATTAAAATAATAATTACACCTCTTATATGAAGCGATCAGGTGACCCACTTCAAAATGATATATGGCATCCATCTTGTCTCAAAATCGTGATTTTTAAAGTTCTTTTTAATTCATATTGAGTGTTGTATTCATCCTAAAACAGTTTTATTTTTGCTTAAATTCTGTGCATCTACATACTGAAACAACGCAATGACAATATATTTGAGTTTAAATGATCATCCAAATTTCATTATTTCTATAACGAAGCCTATTTTTCACTTATGCAAAATATAAACAGCAAAATATATAGGATGAGTTGTATAAGAATTACTGTATTTTTTTAACGCAAAAGTATTTAGCTCATGGAGTCTGCATAGCTGATATGAATGAAATATCCATTGATTTTACAGAGAGAAGGACGATTTTTTTCGATGAAGTTTTAAGCATAGAGTTTAATTACTTGTAGCTCCATGGTCTTAAGTTTTTAAATAAAATAAATTATTTTAGTACTGTGATGAATGAAATGATTGGGAAAATGTTATGAATGAAATGCTGCTTTTATAGAGAGAACCGGGCGTGTTATTTTTTCTATAGCGTCATTTGAATGAATGTCAGTTGTTTTCGATGAAGTTTTCAAATATAATAAATTATTGTAGTATTATGATGATTTTAAAAATATTACCGAGGAATGTATTGCATTTCAGAGATGTTTAAACCAGGCAATTTATATTTCAATGACGTCATTTGAATGAAGTTCATTTTTTTTCGATGAAGGTTTAAGTTTTCAAATATAATAAATTAATGTAGTATTGTGATAAGTTTTAAAATATTGCTTAGGAATGTATTGCATTTTAGAGATGTTTAAATAAAATTGCATTGAAGTTGAAAAGTGTTCCATAATCCATGCTTTAAGCATGATTGATCTTTCTTGTTTGAAATGACACGGAATTTGCACTTTTAATTCAATTTTTGTTTTCATTTAGTAACTGGTAGACGTATTTTCAAAGACGGCATTGCAAAAATGCGACAAAACTAGACTATATTTTCATCGTCTAAAATTAAGTATAAAACAAGAAGGGCTTTAAATCGCTCGCCAAATGTATCACGTGATGTCATAGTTCACGGTTTGAAATAATGCTGCCGTTACCCTCTTCTTTTGGCCTGGTAGTATTTCTCTTCATTTTATATGATTGCCATTTTCATCACCTTTTATATCAATTTGTCTGCTGAATCAGTAGGAGAAATAGTTTTAGCTTCGATTTATGTTAATTTATCTAGCAATTTAAAATTCATAAAAGTATTGAGTTAAAATATAAACGAGAAAAATGAATCATGCATAAAGTATTGATTATGAAACACTTCCCAACTGAAATGCAATTTATTTAAACATCTCTAATATGTGATACATTCAGTGGTGATATTCTTAAATTATCACAGTATACAGTAATTTACGAGACTTGAAAACTTTATATTGAAAAGAAAATGCTAGTTAAACAAAATGAATTTTATTCAAATAACGTCATCGAAATATAAGTCGTCTGCGTCTCTATGTAAAATGAATGAATATTTCATTCATATTATCACTTATATTTCAGCCTCCAGAGCTAAATAATTTTACTTGAAAAAAATTCAGCAATCAGCAATTATTATACAACTCAATCGCTTGATTTGTCTACTTTCTGCATGCTACAGTATAGTTATAATATTAAGCTTCGTTGTAGGAATAATGAAAGTTGAGTGATCCTGCAAAATCAGAAATATTATAATTGTATTTCCACATAATTTAAATACACAAATAATAAGCAAACATTAATCGGTTTTAGGACGGATACAATACTAAGTATAAATTAAAACACCTTGAAAGTAAAAATGTGGAATAGGTTGTGGTTTAGAAAAAACAAGTCGTACTATCGATTGCAATTGCAGAAATTTTAAATATTGTCTGTTCGTTTGTTTTTATACTATATGGGTTGCATTAAACGGGCATTTTTGTCACGACTGAATTCGCAGTAAAATATCAAACGTTTTAAAAATATTTCACATCGTTTCTAAAATAGGTGACATTTCACCATTCTTATCTAGCCGTTCAATACTCTTTTCTGGAGTTTGCTTCAAAAAAGTTCTATTTTTAGCATTAGTATGGGTTATCAGTGATACTTTTTTCAACTGTACCCCCTGGAGCTTTATTCCTCATCATTTGAATGGGCATTTTATAAATCGGGAAGCATTTTGAGTTTAGTTGCTGTACTCTGAATTTTATAAGCAATTGCAACCAAATGTAGACCTGTCTCTGTGCTACATATAAAACAAATTAACTGACGTGTTGGTCTAAATCGACTTTTTCATACCAGAATCTATTTTTAAGTAGCTTTTTTTGCAAATTTTGCAAGAAAAAATTTGAAAAATCTGAATCGTTAGTCCAAATATTCACAGTTATAGCATATTACCCTTCATTTTAAAAGATCTGTAAAATACCAGAAGGGGCGATACATCAAAATCTCAAATCATTAAATCAACTAAACGAATGACGCATCTCAAAACCAGATTCAAAGGTCGCTTTATTAAACAATCATCCTACAGACGTACATCAAATATAGCCAAAGCGCTTTCGAACATCCTCATGTTCATCTGCAGTGGCGATTAATCGCCACTGAAGATGAACATGATGAATCATCCTCTTTCCCCTAAGGGAGAAAGAGCTTGGTCACTCTAAAAAAGAAAAAAAAAAGCTACTACCAGCACGACTTTCGCTGCAGACTCAAATTCATTTTTCCGTTATTTCTTTAATAATCCATTAAATTGAGTTTAATTACACAAAATAACACTGAATTCAATTCAATTTTTATTTTTATTTGGTAACTGGAAATTTTTTTCAAAGGCGGCGTAACAGAAATGCAAAAAAAAAAAAAAAAAAACTCAAATATCTCGAGAACGGTTAGTGCTAGAGTAATAAGGTTGATCTTATTCTTTTCCTCGTCAAAAATTGCATAGAGTAAGTACATGCATTTAATTGATACATTTGAGTACATGTAGTCTGATATTTTAAATTTTGGCGAGTTTTGCGGGCCATTTCGTAAAAAATGGCAGATTCTACTTTTCCGAATCATACCCAAATCTAATCAGCATTAGAGTGAGTATCCCACAAGTGACTTATCTACAGTGCACGAAAAAAATATAAGGATAACATATAATTGAATGAAAATATACTTTATTTTCACTTTATCAAAATGAATTTTTGATATTTCTGACCTCTAATATGAAATTATACAATAACATTTATAACACATAAAACAACAAATATAAACCTTACAAAAGTTGACCTTATAAAGATTATCACTAAAGAAAATATAGAAAAAAAAGTATAAGGATATGTTCTAAATTACTTAATATTTCTCTTTAATCAAGAGAACAAACAACCTTTTTTTTTCAATTACTTGAATAAGCCGAGAGGTCATCGATATTGAAAGTTCTTTTAAAGTGTCTATAGAAATGTTCTTCCAATATTGCTTGATGGCTAACACAAGGACCTGTTTATACTGATATTGTGTGCCATTTTTATAAATTTCTCGGGCTAGAAGGCCCCATAAATTTTCTATTGGATTGAGATCGGGACTCCTCACCTGCCAATCAAGTAAATTTATTGAATTAGCTTCAAGCCAGAATTTTGCACTCTTAGAAACGTGTATGTAAGTGTTATCCTGTTGGAAAATATAGTCTCCTGAAGTTATTAGTGGGGTCTCAGGTAGTAAATGTTCGCCTAACATATCAACATATTTGTCAGAGTTCATTTTGTAGTTGATAAAGACTGTAGGCGTAGTTCTGTATGCTGCAAAAGCTCCACAAATCATTACTGTGCCCCCACCGTATTGACGTTTGGAAAAAACTCATTTGGTTTTACGCAGATTATACCAAAAATAGCGAAAACCATCTGGCCCATCAAGAATGAACTTCTTTTCGTCTGAAAATATTACATCAATCCATTTTGGACCGAGAGAAATGCATTTTTTTTTTAAATTCTTGTCTCCGTTCCTTATGTTCCTTTTTAAGAGGCGGACGTGACATTAACTTTCCATACCAAATATTCGGATGTTTATTCAAAACATTTTGAACTGTTCGTGGAGAACATGGTAAGTTCAAATTTCTTCTAACTTCATTTGCAGTTTCTTTTTTCTCGCCAGCTCTTCTTATAACCATTCTTTTCTGCCGATGCTTTAGAATTTCTGGTCTTCCAAATCATTTTTTCATTCCATACATTTCAGGTTCTTTTAGAAAATTATAAACTACAGTTCTAAATCTTTTAATTTTTTTTCGAAATTTCATGCCCACATTCTTTAAAAGCAAGAATTTCCCTCTTTTCAAGGTCAGACAGATGAGTTCATTTTGGCATCGTACAAAAATCGTGGATAAATGAGGCAAGTGTGAATTTTGTTTGGAAAAACCCAGACTTTATATTTGGAATGGTCATTTTCTGCTTTCAAATCTGCAAATTTTACTATAATTTTAGATGAAAAAACAGTTGTCCTTATACTTTTTTCCAAGATCATATGGGCTTAAAATTTATAAAGTAAATTTATACATATTTATTTTTGGAAAATTTAACTAATTTCCATGACAAAGAACTTAATTTTATCAATATTTTTACTTTAGGAATTTGCATACATTTCCGTCTGAAAGATTTCTAGATACGGCGAATTTTCGCTTGTCCTTATACTTTTTTCGCGCACTGTACCAAATTTTATGAAATTTGGCTAATTAGTTTTTTAGTTAGAGTGGATGCATCGACTTTTGCGGGCCATTTCGCAGAAAAAGGCAGGTTGTTTCATACCGAATCGTACCAAAATCTAATAAGCACCAGAGTCACCCACAAGTGGCTTACTTATAAATTTCTGACCTATATAATCGGAAATTCAGTCAATTAGTTTTTCCTGTCAGAATGGGTACATATGCATTGCACAGACAGACACAGACGTCACGCTAAAAATGGTTTTTCGTAATCTAGAGTTATCAAAACGTGTAGATCCGTCAAAAACTCGATTTGCGTTTTTCGACATGATTCCAATACTTCCCCTATGCATTACCATGTATTACAGGGAAAGAAATACTCGTATGTATTAAGAGGATGAGGAATATATGAACTTGTGTAAAGGAATTGAACGTGAAATGCCAATACATATAGAAGAACTTCGACCACTTTCTGCTCTGACAATAAGCTGATGAATAGTGACAATACTGATCGAATCGTCAAGCGCCGAAATGCTGGCCAAAGCCAATGGACAGTGTATAACAGACTCAGGCTATATTTAGTTTGAATAGGATATATATATCTATATATATAAAGAAGAAAAGTATGTATGTATGCATGATCCAACATCACGGGAGAACGGCTGAACCGAATTTGATGAAATTTGGTGGATAGTCTTGGAATAGCCCCACTTAAAATTTAGTCCTTGTTTCGAGTTTCTAACACCAGGGTTTATCGCGATATCAATGCAAAACGAAACTTTCGTTTGTCTCATCATCACGGGAGAACAGCTGCACCGAATTTAATGAAATTTTGAGGGTAACTTTGAAATAGCCCCCATAAATTTAGTCCCAGTTTCGAGTGTCTAAGACCAGGGGTTGTCGAGATATTAATGGAAAACGAAACTTTTTCCGAGGAGTTCTACTCTCTAACTCCATGATTCCCAACGAAAAAGGTTGGAAATTGTTGGTTTAAAACGTGTAAGTCCATTAAATATCTGAGTTTTGTGGGAGTTTATTGAACGTATGTCACTTTTGAAAATCGCAGGTTTAAAATATGAATTTATATCGAAACTATATCAGCATGGTTTATTTTTCACAGACTTACTCAACAAATTTTATTAATCGGAATAATAAATAAATATAAATATATCTATCTATCTATATATATAAAGAAAAGTATGTATGTATGATCCAATGGATTTGATTGGCCAAAGAGTGGCCAATCAGATCCATTTTTTTTTGTTACATAATGCAATAAATTTACTTCTTTCACAGTGAAAACACAACGTATAAGATTCACGGCCCTGTATGTTCCGGTGTAATTTTATCAGAGTTTTGCATCGTAAATCCCGTGCAACGCCGGATAATCGCTGCTAGTAGGATATATAATAGGATTTCATATAGGAACGCTGTACAAAATAGGAAATATTTTTGCCATAAACTTTAATTCCTGTTGTTCCATACTTCGCTTAGGGAGTTGAAATTTATATTAGAATATATAAGTAATTAACTGGAGTGTGACTCAACTCGATTCATTCTCTTTTTTACAAATGATACAAATCAAATTTGAGAATTCGGAATCGTGATTCAAAATTATTACAATTACACATTCCTCTGTAATATTTTAACACTTATCACAATACTACATTAATTTATTATATTTGAAAACTTAAACCTTCATCGAAAAAAATGAACTTCATTCAAATGACGGCATTGAAATATAAATTGCCTGGTTTAAACATCTCTAAAATGCGATACATTCCTCGGTAATAATTTTAGAATTATCATAATACTACGATAGTTTATTATATTTGAAAACTTCATCGAGAACAACTGAAATTAATTCAAATGACGTCATAGAAAAAATAACACGCCTAACTCTCTCTATAAAAGCAGCATTTCATTCATAAGTAATTTTCCTTTCATGTCATTCATCACAATACTATAATAATTTATTTTATTTAAAAGTTAAGACCATGGAGCTACACGTAATTAAACCCTATGCGTAAAACTCCATCGAAAAAAATCGTCCTTCTCTTTGTAAAATCAATGAATATTTCATTCATATCAGCTACGCAGACTCCATGAACTAAATGATTTTGTGTTAAAGAAATACAGCAATTCTAATACAACTCATTCTACATATTTTGCTGTTTACATTTTACATAATTGAAAAATAGGCTTCGTTGTAGAAATAATGAAATTTGGATGAGCAATTAAACTCAAATATATTGTAATTGCGTTGTTTCAGTATGTAGATCAACAGAATATAAGCAAAAATAAAGTAGTTTTAGGACGGATACAACACTCAATATAAATTAAAAATAACTTTGAGACAAGATGGATGCCCTATATCATTTTGAAGTGGGTAACGTGATATTTTCATATCATGGTCACGTGATCGCTTCATATAAGAGGTGTTATTATTATTTTAATTTGTATTTTAAAAAGTACTGAATATATTTCGCTGAATTTTTTTTATATATTTTATGGAACAATTTGAATATTACCTAAAATTTTCGAAGCAATTTGTGAATTTTAAATCCGCTTAAAAAATGTTTGAAAAATTAGGTCCCATAGGGCTCAATGTATTTCATTTTTTCAACCCGGGTTCAATCCAAAACTAATTGGGCGATATTATTTATTTATATTCCCATAGGTCCTACAGACCGTCTGAACAACATATTAAAATTTCATTTTGATTAAGTCATTTTTACGGCAGTTATCGTGCTAACGGACAGACAGACAGACAGAATGAACAAAATCATAAACACTTTTCAACTTTGTTGTAAAGTGGTAAAAATGGATCTTGACTATTTTTCACAACGATGATTGAATTTATCAAGTCTCGTGATCGTTGAGCCATAAATAAATCCTTTTATGCATGATTATGACAAATTTTGTCCTATGCTCCCATGTTAAAAAAATCTGATGTGGGCAACACACGACTTTCCTTATCAAATGCAATGAATTTACTACTTTTACAGTAAAAACAAGAAAGATCAATCATGCTTTAAGCATTGATTATGAAACACTTTCCAACTTCAATGCAATTTTATTTAAAAAAGTCGAAAATGCAATACATTCCTCGGTAATATTTTAAAACTTATCACAATACTACATTGATTTATTATATTTGAAAACTTAAACCTTCATTGAAAAAAATGAACTTCATTCAAATGACGGCATTGAAATATAAATTGCGTGGTTTAAATATCTCTAAAATGCAATACATTCCACGGTAATATTTTTAAATCTATCATAATACTACGATAATTTATTATATTTGAAAACTTCATCGAAAACAACTGAAATTAATTCAAATGACGTCATAGAAAAAATAACACGCCTGGATCTCTCTATAAAAGCAGGATTTCATTCATAACTTTTTCCATTTCATTCATCACAATACTATAATAATTTATTTTATTTAAAAATTAAGATCATGGAGCTACAATTCATAAACTTTATGCTTAAAACTTCTTTGAAAAAAATCGTCCTTCTGTTTATAAAATCAATTAATATTTCATTCATATCAGCCATGCAGACTCCATGGACTGAATTATTTTGTGTTAAAGAAATACAGTAATTCTAATACAACTCATTCTACATATTTTGCTGTTTACATTTTACATAGGTGAAAAATAGGCTTAGTTGTAGAAATAATCAAATTTGAATGGGAATTTAAACTCAAATATATTGTCATTGTGTTGTTTTAGTATGTAGATGCACAGAATTTAAGCAGAAATAAAGTAGTTTTAGGATGGATACAACACTCAATATGAATTAAAAAGAACTTTAAAAAATCACGAATTTGAAACAAGATGGATGCCATATATCATTTTGAAGTGGGTCATGTGATCGTTTCATATCATGGTCACGTGATCGTTTCATATAAGATGTGTAATTATTATTTTAATTTTTATTTAAAAAACTACTGAATATATTTAGCTGAATTTTTTTTTATATATTTTATGGAATAATTTGACTATTACCAAAAATTTTCGAAGCAATTTGTGAATTTTAAATCCGTTTAAAAAATGTTAGAAAAATTAGGTCCCATAGGGCTCAATGTATTTCATTTTTTCAACCCGGGTTCAATCCAAAACTAATTGTGTGATATTATTTATTTCTATTCCCATAGGTCCTACAGACCGTCTGAACAACATACTAAAATTTCATTTTGATTAAGTCATTTTTACGGCAGTTATCGTGCTAACGGACAGACGGACAGACAGACAGACAGACAGACAGAATGAACAAAGTCATAAACACTTTTCAACTTTGTTGTAAAGTGTTAAAAAAATAGGTGGTTCTTATAGTAGATACTTATATTATTTCCACGATATTGAATTTTCGACAATTAGTCGTGATTTTCATTGATTTAGCGTCATTTTTATCCATTTGGCGATCTTTTCGTTAATTTGGCGACATTGCAAAAAGTCGCCAGGTTGGCGACATTCCGCCAAATTCGTCGCTAAAATCTTGACAAGCGTTATGGACGGAGAAATAAGTTATTCTTATAGCAGATAAATGACTATTGGCGTTCAAATACAAATGTATTACTCAAAGTACCTTTTCTCATGAATGGAACGAGCTAGATCCACGCGAATGATGTCACCCAATTTATCGCATGATATTACATATGAAAAGTGAACCTGTTTCTCAAAAGTTAATATTTTTTTTAATATATGGGATTTTTTGATAAATTTATTTGAAAAATGTGCAATATCTCGAGAACGGTTCATGCTAGCGTTCTAAAGTTATGTCAATCATTTACTAAGGAAAAATTACATAAGAAATGTCTCTTTGCGCAATTTATTAAATGTTTTGAGTTTTTGATGATTTTTTCAAAATTTCACTCGAAAATTTAGGGCGGGTTCAGAACATTCGATTGCGTTTAAAAACAATAGGCTTCCAGTATTCACGGATTGTGATTTTTGTACCAAATTTCATTCGAATCGCTCCATTCGTTCGTGAGATATCGTCTCCACAGACTGACTGACGCACACACACACACACACGCACACACACACACACACAGACACATACACACATAGACACATGCACGCACGCACAGACACACACACACTCACACACACATACACACACACACGCACATACTTTCACACACACACACAGACATCACCTTAAAAATGTTTCATTCCTGATCAGAGATGTTTGAAACGGGCTCTCCCGTCGAAAACTCGAATTCGAATTTTGGACTCCGTCACAATACTTTCCTTATACGTTATTGTATATAAGGAAAGTAAAAATACAAAACTTAAAAGAATACATTTCGAAGATACAACTAATTATGGAATTTTGTGAAACTTTATATCCGGCTTTGTTATCGAAAATTCTAGAAATGGATAGATGTGTTTTAAATTTGAGCGATAATCTTCGAAATTTGATATTTTCTGAACATGGCAGCATAGGACAAAATTCGACACAATTATGTATAAAAGGGGTTATTGTTATTAATGATTCAATGATACAGAAATTTAATAGCTTCAATCATTGTGGTGAAAATAGCCGCGATACAATTTTTGTATTCGTGACGTCATAAGCCCCTCGGGGGTGGTGATTTGCCACCCAGGAGGGTTTACATTGTCGAATTTGGTATCAATCGAAAACATTTTACAGACCATTAAATCAACTAAACAAATGACACATCTCAAAACCAGATTCAAAGGTCACTTTATTAAACAATCATCCTAAGGTCAATTTATTAACCTTCCCTTACCCAAGCTCTTTCTCCCCTAGAGTGCTGAACTCTGCCAAGGATGAACCACCTGTAAATCGGGTTAACCCTAAGCAAATTGCGTAAAACTATACTGAATAGAAATGCAAAACATATTGATTTCTTTCGTAACACCTGCGCCTTCATAAATACTTTCAGCACACTACTTTGACGCGCAGACTAGCTACCCCATTGTTATTTCTTCTTTTTATCATACTTTTTCATACTGAGTATAGTATAGAAGAATGATTGTTTTCATTAAAATTTTCCCTTTCGATATTATGATGCCAATATATGTTTAAAGACCTCCTGAACACATTTCGATCATTTTAAGAGCAATGCCTCTCAGTATGTCTGTGGTCGATTTCTTGTGTGTACCATATAGCTGTCCCAAATATGAATGGATTTTCACGAAACTTTATATCCTACTTTTATGTCGGAAACCTAGAACTAGATAGAATTTTTATAAATTTGGGCGTAAACTTCAAAATTTTATATTTTCTTAATATGACAATATAGATCAAAATTTGACATTATTATGCATAAAAAGGGTTATTTATTGATCAATGATCACAAAACTTAAAACAGTTGAATCTTTATAGTAAAAAATAGTGGAAATACAATTTTTGTGTTCATGATCCCCCCTCCGGGGGAGGAAGTTATTCCCTACGGTTTCCATTGTCGAACTTGGTATTGATCGAAGGATTTTTTATGTCCTTTTAAATAAAGGGTAACTTGCTATAATTGTGATCATTTTGACCAACAATACAGATTTTTCCAACACTTTTCTTTCAAAATTAGAAAACAAAAAATAATAATCACAAGCTATTTAAAAATGGATTCTGATATGAGAAAGTTGAGTTGAGTCACATTCCAGTTAATCTTTTCGATCCCAATTCGATTTTCAAACCGCGATCCATCATGTTTGTACCTAATTAATATTTATTACTGAATAGATATCTGCTGCTCACAGTAATTCACTAGCAATTTCTTCATGCAATACGCTGACGATATGGCTAGTAATAATACACTACCCGACAGAGAAAATACAACACCATGAAAGAGCGAATAGAGTGTGATGATAAAGGACACACACAGACAGAAATGGCATATATAAATAAATGATGTTAATCCCAGACGGATAATGCAATACACTAATAGCATATACAGGGGGATCACTAGGCAATAGGACCACCTCTTGCGGCGATACAAGCAGCAAACCTCCGAGTAACAGTTGTAGTGAACGTGCGGATGTGCGGATAGTTTCCTGGGGGATGGGTGACCATATGCCTTCAACCATCCTTCACAGGTCGTCCTCTGTTTGAGTCAGGAACAGGGCAGTCAAACGACGTCTAATCACATTCCATACATGCTCGATGGGTGAGAGATCTAGAGACAGCAGAAGTCAATGAAGCACCTGAGTATCTTGCAAGGCTTTTCTGCTAATAGTTGCCGTGGGCGGTCTGGTTATGCTGGAAACGGCATTTTGCAACCGCTGGTTGTAAAGTGCAATCGGCCGCAGGACCTCATCCACATATCGTTGTGCCTCTGATACGAACCAGAGATGATCGGCTATCGAAGCCGATGGCACCCCCAAACCGTGATGCCGCATTGTCGAGCAATATAACGTTCAACAGTCGTAGCATGATTGGATTTGCACGTCGCCTCTAGACTCTTAGAAAGCGACTGTCATTCAACAAACAGAACCGAGACTCGTCGCTGAACACTACCCGGTCCCATTCAGTCGTCCAATTGGCTCGAGCCCCCGACACCATTGTAATTTTTCATGTCGCCGTCTTATGGCTATCTTCGTAAAGGACGGTTTGAGCTCAAGCTGTTTTAGTCCAATCGTCGAGAAACTGTTTTCGCTGATATTGGAACATCCAATGTACCCTGCAAATTCTGCAGAATGTCGACAGTCGTCGTTTGTGGGTGCGCCACCGTATGCCTTCGAATTGCTTCAATCAACGCGTGCTGACGTACATCTGGATGGACCTGTATCACTGCGCCGATTCACATGCCTTTCTGCAATCCCTCTTCTCCAAATATTGCGCACAGTGGACGCACAGAATACTATATTCAGAAGGCTCACTCCCATAGGATCCTATGGCAACATTTCTAACATGGGATGTCCCATAGACACTAGCGCTAGTCAGATGGACCAACTGAAGTGCGATGCGTCTGCCAGATTTGGCGCGTTATCGCTCGCTTGGCGATTTTTTTTTAAACGGGAGGGGAACAAAATGTTGAGGACTGTACTTTTATAATTTTTGAAACTATAGAAAGGATCAGGATTTAAAAATACATTAATCTGCAACATAAATATATTCATTAGTTTAAGAATATTTAAATAAACATAGTTATATATTTAATTCAAATAATCATAAAATAGATTAAAAAATACACACATTGCATTGTCTCACTATAAAACATAATGCACAAAAAATTACAAGCTAACATACTCAAAAGACTGAAATATTATATAATACTTTCAGTCTAAAAAGTATACTAGCGTGTTGATCGTTCTTAATTTATTCTGGGATACTGATAATAGACTTTTTTTTTTTAATATAAAAATATTCATATAGTAAATATCAAATTTACATAAATGCACTATCGAAGTTGTGGAACTCAATCATTAATTACCCGAGGGGGGGGGGAATTTTTCACCATAAGGCACTTAATAAAAATTTTACATAAATATATACACATACTATATCACATTCAACTAAGAAAAAGCTATCCAAATATCAATTATTTCACATTTTATAAAAATACGGAAAATATTTAACTAATTATACCACTACCTCTTAAAATTTAGTCTAATCCGGCAGTAATAACAACACAGCACTAATTTCGTATGATGAACACATGTATACTTATATGAACACGTGTATACTTATGAACACGTGTATACTTATAATGAACACGTATGTAGGATGGTGATAACTAAAATTATTTCAATTTTAATAAACATAAATTACATACCCTGTAACGCAACCAGTTTTCTTTTATCAATCCATTTCTATAAAATGATCTAAACACTTAACAAATAATCCATTTTCACGTTACTCAAACCACGCTAGTCTGTTCTAAGTTTTCGCCGAGCGAAATAGGGTTATAACATTGAAAATCGGCTTGGACCCAAACCAGATCATCGCCAAGCGCTCGGATCAAACCAGACCATCGCCAAGAGCGCGCCAACCCAATGTTTGGTCTATCTCTAATGGCCGCCGCGAAAACGAAACTATCCAGAGTGACAGGTCTGTATAGTAGTCTGTGAGTGGACGCATCTATCTACTCGTGTTTCCGCGGCGATACGCCGGTACGACCACCCGGCCGTACGTAGGCCTAAAATGTATCCCCGCGCACGATCGTCCAAATGCTGAAAGGGACTTTCACGTCATCGGCCAGACATTTCTTCAACAACACTTGTCTTCTAAAACGAAAAACAGCTCGAAAAACGGGTTTCCGTAGGCGACAGACAGTAATAATTGTTGGCTCATCTGTAGTTTTCATCCCTGTTATCCCGCGCTCTAATTACGTTGCCTACTTGTATTTTAGGTCATTTGCATACATCTATCATTTGCGTTTGTCTCGCAATTTGCATAATTATACGGCCAAAGCTTCATGGTGTTGCATTTTCTATGTCGTGTAGTGTAAAATGCAAGAAAGTGTTATTTTAACTACAACCGAAAGTATAACAATATTTCAATGCCTACTTTTCTGCTAGAATGTACAAAAATAATTGAAATACTTTTTTGTTAATTTAACACAAAATTAAAACCATTATTAAATAAATAGTTATTGAATGCAAGATAGGAAACAAGTTACAGAAACTGAGTAAAATTTTTATTCAATATTTAGCCACATGAGAAGTATTTTGAAACTTTACGTTAAATGTAATAAATTACATTTTTAAAGAAAAAGTCAATTTTTAAGCTTTTGATTTTATCACAGAACACTTACTCAAGTCTCGTGAATCAGGTGGGTACACTTTGATATAACCATTATTACTTTCCCTACAATACATGGTAATAAATAGGGAAAGTATTGGAATCGTGTCGAAACTCGCAACTCCAGTTTTCAATGGATCTGCACGTTTTGGGACCTCTCGAACATAAAAATACTATTTTTACAATGTATGTATCCCTTCTAACTCAGAAACTGATTTACCAAATATGTAATTTATAGGCAAACCACTAGTGGGTAATTCTGCTGCTGATTAGATGTTGGTACAAATCTGGATAAAAGAACCTGCCAATTTTTGCAAAATGACCCGCAAAAATCGCATGTATTCACTCTAGCGAATAATCTAATTGACCAATTTTCACAAGATTTAGTAGATACTTCACTTATAGGTTACCCTGGTGATGATTAGATTTTGGTACGATTCAGAAAAATGAACCTGCCTTTTTTTTTTTTTTTTTGGCAAAATGGCTCATTAAAATCTAAAACAAGACTATATATGCTCAAATGTGTTACTTAAATGTTTGTGTTATGCGTAATTTTTGACGTTGGAAGAGAATAAGACCAACCCCAGTACTCCAGATCCAGCCGTTCTCGAGATATATAAGTTTTTTCGCATTTTTAGTACGCCGCTTGTAAAAATGATTAGTTACCAAATGAAAACGGAAATTGAATTGAAAGTGCAATTTCAGCGTCATTTTAAATAATTATGCGTATTATTTTGTACAATTAAACTTAATTTAATGAATTAAAAGATAAATTGGAGTCTGTGGAATGTGGAAGACCCAGGCCGTCCGACTCATCTGAAGAAATTGGAGTCTGTAGGGAAAATCATGTGCCGCCCACATCGGAATTGTTTACTTAATAACCAGGACAGAAACATAATTCTCAAGTTCATAGCAACGCATTTTCTGCATTTTTTATTGTAGCTCGAGATTAGTCTCCGTCAATGCATTTATTTACGACTTTAATCGTAAAAATTTTAGTAATAAGTCTGTAGGACCACGTTCAAACAAAAGAAGCCACTGAAACGTGACTTACTCGCGAAACGTTTTAGCGTATTGAGATCCGGGTATTACCTACCTTGTTTATGTTCTTAGAACCTGTTTTGTTGAATTTTAAAATGGCGAACTTGGTGATTTTTTTTTTTTTTTAAATCTGAAATGAATATTTGAAGCGTCGATCTCCACTCGACTCTTTCATACATTCACATTCCATGGTGCCACTTGTATCGCAGTACAAGTTCCACTTGTATCGCAGTCATTATCGGAATAAAACATTTACTGGAGTGTGGATTAACGTTTTGCTTACGGGTGGGACAGCGTCCATCCCAAACGAAGAACCTCTCAAAAGGACAGGTATTTCACATACCCTATCCCAAACAGTTCGATCCCCCTTTGCGGGCATTGGCGTCCACTCAGCGCCAATGGGGGCCCAAGGACGCCAATGTCCGCAAAGGGGGATCGAACTGTTTGGGGTAGGGTATGTCAAATACCTGTCTTTTTGAGAGGTTCTTCGTTTGGATGGGCGCTGTCCTACCCGTAAGCAAAAGGTTAACTCGACTATTTCATACCAGAATCCACTTTTTAGTAACTTGTTTTTTTCAAATTTTGCAAGAATTTTTTTTTAAATCGGTATTGTGGGCCAAATTATTATAATTATACCGTGTTACCCTTCACTTTAAAGGGCTTGGCAGAATTTTTCGATTGATACCATATTTGATAATGTACCACCCAGCCGGGCGGGGAAACTCCCCCGCACCTCCACCCCGAGGGGACCAATGACGTCATGAACAAAAAAAAATTGTATCGCGGCTATTTTTCACAACAATAATTGAAACTATTAAGTCTCGTGATCATTGAGCCATAAATAAACCCCTTTCTGCATGATTATGTCAAACTTTGTCCAGTACAGCCACGTTAACATAAAATTTTAAATAAATTTCGGAAGTTTTTGCTCGAATTTAAAAAAAAAATTCTATCTAGTTCTAGATTTTTTTTATAACAAAGCTGGATATGAAGTTTCGGGAAATCCATTAATATTTGTGCCCGCACAAGGAATCGATCTCAGACAGACCGACGGACATCACTTCGAAAATAGTCAAAACGTGTTCATAAGGTCTTAAAACATATGTTAGCATTAAAATGTCGAATGCGAAAATGTTCTTAAGAACAGTACTTTATTCTTTGTCAGATAGTATGAGAACGTAAATATTTAGATTTGATACCAAAGTTATTCTTAAGTAATTTTTATGATATATATATATATATATATATATATATATATATAGATATATATATATATATAATATGTATATATATATATATATATATTTTTTTTTTAATATATATATATAATATATATATATTAATATATAATATATATTAATATATATATTTTTTATGTGTTACTGTTTTGTTGTAATGAAACTTGATGATACAGTTTTTGTGGTATAGTCAGTATGGGTCTTTCACCTTTTTTTATATTTTTAGTTTTAGTATAGTGTACTTGGTTTACGACAGTGTATCCGATTCCGGGAGTGTTGTCATGACATCAAGCTGGCTTAACCGGGAAGTGGGGGTTACAATCTCCCCCGGCGAAATTTTGATACATTGTCGTTCTTTCTTCATTCTCGTTTGTTTTATATATATATATATATATATATATATATATTTTTTTTTTTTTTTAAGTTGGCTACAACTTGATGCTGATGAATTCGATGCATTTGACTTAACAGTATTAAGATATAAACTGTTTTGATGCCATTCAAATCCATAACGTAGTTTTTCTTTCTTAAAGGGAGATGTTTCTCTTATGTGTGCGGTCCGTAGTGGGAAATCTAAATGCCGTACAGCCCTGAAATTTATTACATAGATATTTCAGGACCAAAGAAGGTGCACATCTGCGTTATATCTTTAATACTATGTTTTAGTTATATGTTTACGATTTTCACACATCGGTCCCTTTAGTGACTGAAAATATTATCACAGAATTTCCATCTTGATACACATCAGAAAGATCGAAGAACGCTATTTCCAGCGTTGAACTGCATCCGTAGGACAATTTATTCTTATTTATTTTTTAATACATCAAAATTTACATGTTCTAGGTTATCTGATATATATGTCGTCGCATCAAAAATGCTAAAATTAGCCCAATTTTATAGTTTGCCAAAAAACTCCTTATAAAAGAATATTTTAATTAGTAAGTAATTAAATTTTTAATTAATTTTAAGTGAAGCATAAGCATTGATATTGTTTTCGCCGACGCAGTGGTCGAGTGGTCAAGGCGAGCGTTTCCACAGCAATCGCTCGACCGCCGCGTTGTGGGTTCGAGTCCCACGTAAGGCATGGATGTTTGTGGTGTGGGCGCAGTGTGTTCCGATCTCCTCTGGTGCGCCTGGGGCAACGTCTTAGGACGGCTAAATGGTTCACGTTCTGGCAGCTGAATAAAGGCGAATGATGATGAGTCAAGTGCCTGGCCATTTGATTAAAAAAAAGTAATACGTTTATATTTGAACGCCAATAGTTATTTATCTGCTGTAAGAATAACTTATTTCTCCGTCCATAACGCTTGGCGACGAATTTGGAGGAATGTCCCAAACTTGATGACTTTTTTAAATGTTGCCAAATTAACGAAAATCTCGCCAAATGGATAAAAGTGACGCTTCATCAATGAAAATGACGACTCATTGGAGAAAATTCAATATGTTGGAAATAATATAATCTACTATAAGAATAACACTTTTTTAACTGTAAAAATAGTAAATTCATTGCATTATATAAGGAAAGTCATGTGCTGCCAACATCAGATTTTTTGTAAAATGATTCGTTTAAAATATTTTTTTATAATTTTAAGTGCTGGTGATCTCCAAGTATGTAGCCATATCGTGAGGAGGACTATGTCCTCGGAAGACCAATTTCCGATCACTGCTCTCTCTCACTCGCTCTAAATATGCTCTACAGTGTAAAATAAAAATAACCTTGTAATAAAAACTTCAATCCTCTACTCTGCGTCACTACAGGTACACCAATAATTGTGATCTCTGAAGCGTGCCGTATTAACAGCTCTGTGACATACTTAAAAGCAAAAGTTCCTTCGGGTCTTTTTATTTCTTGTTTAAGGCTGATTTAATGTACGAACCTTACACATGTTCTGCCTGCCAGACCGGCTCTTAATGGCTCGGGAAATGGAATCTGGATTAAAGTCTGGCTTGCGTGTCAGTAGGTTAGTCTTTTCGTGATATTGAAATTTTTTTTTTTGCTCTTCCAGATTGGGCGGAATGGAGTAGAATTCAAATAATTTCCTTTTTCATTAGCTAGAAAGTTATAGCTGTGAAAGGTGTTGGGATTTACAGTTGATGCCCGTTTTTAGAGGTTTAGGGGAAAGTTCTTGCACACATGAGGTCAATTCGGAAATTATTTTCTTTTAATCTCGAAGCACGCTAAACTTGAAATTATTTGCGTGTGTTGAGGATTGTTTAATCGCAATAATGATTTTATAATTATTTAAATTATCGCGTCACCTTTTTCGTAGACTCATAAATTGCTGCATAGGACTGAAAGTAACTTCTTTTTGATGTGGCAGTACATGACTTTCGCTACAGACTTAAATTATTTTTTCTCATTCTTAATCCATGAAACTGAGTTTCACTGCCCAAAATGGCAGGTGCATTTGTTTGTTATTATATCTAATTTGGAGTTTTAATATAATTTTTTGTTCCATTCAACACATTTTAAAATATGCCAGCTGCTCAAAATTCCAAAAATTTAATCATCTCGAGTATGGTTTATCCTAGAGTTATATGCGGTCACTGGTGCGATTATTGTCGCAGCGATGGATTGTCTTTCCGCATACCTTCGGGTAGGACGGATCTTTCACTGCTTATCCTAGAGTTATGGGATTAGTCTAATTCGGTTTATCGTCAAAAATTACGTGCAAAATGCGCATTTAATGAATACATTTAGCCATGTGTACTTTTGTACTTGAATTTTTTTAAGGGATGGGGGGCATTTCACAGGACATCTATAGACTATAATGATATGACTATAATAACTGGTTGCTATAATGATATCATAACTGTAATTACGGAGCGGTGTCACCCTCCGAACGTCAGCACATGGCAACCCTAGATTCACGTCATAGGAAAGGTTGCATGTACGGCTGTTTTTTCACTCTGGTTTTCAAAAATGACTCCAATGAGAATATTTTACACGTTCGTAATAATATGCATGTAATTTTTTGAAGGCAAATTTCCGTACGACCCCCTAAAATCTCGGTTTCGGCCGTTTCTTTTGAGCGGGTCAAAGTGGGTCCAATTTGCCCATTTTTTTCACGGCCAATTTTGAATATTAGAAAACTATTTTCTTTTCAAGATCTTAAATGAAAGAACAAATTTGCTAATTGGAAATAAAACTACACACAGATGTGCAAAATCACAATTGCAATAATAAAAAATCTGATGTGGGCAGCACATGACTTTCCCTGCAGACTTATATTAACGTTCTCTTTATTTTAACTAAATTTATTTCACTTTTAATTCAATTTTCGTTCTCATTCGGTAACCGGGCTTATTTTCAAATGTGGCGTAGGGAAAGTACGAAAAACTAAAATATCTCGAGAACGGCTAGTCCTAATGTAATGGGGTTGGTCTTATTCTTTTCTTCGCTAAAAATTACGTATTAAACAAGCATTTAATGGATATATTTGAGCATACGTAGTTCTTTAGTTTAGATTTGGACGATTTTTGTGGGCCATTCTGCAAAAAAAAGGCAGGTTATTTTTTCTGAATCGTACCAAAATCTAATCAGCACCAGGGTGACCTATACGCGACTTATCTACCGAATTTTGTGAAATTCGGTCTATTAGTGTTTCAGCTACAGTGGATACAAGCTTTTGCGGGCCATTTCACAAAAAAGGCGGGTTCTTTTTTTCCGAATCGTACCCAAAACTAATCAGCACCAGCCCCGCCCACAAGTGACTTACCTACAAAATTTTGTGAAATTCGGTCCATTAGTTTTTTAGTTAGAGTGGATACAAAATCTGCACAGACAGACACACAGACAGACAGACACACACACAGACGTCACTCTAAAAATGGTTTTTTCGTATTCTAGAGGTCTCGAAACGTGTAGATCCGTCGAAAACTCGAGTTGCGATTTTCGGCATGATTCCAATACTTTCCCTATACATTACCATGTATTGCAGAGAAAGTAAAAATCTGATGTGGGCAGCACATGTCTTTCCCTGCAGACTTATATTAACGTTCTCTTTATTTTAACTAAATTTATTTCACTTTTAATTCAATTTTCGTTCTCATGCGGTAACCGGGCTTATTTTCAAAGGTGGCGTAGGGAAAGTACGAAAAACTAAAATATCTCGAGAACGGCTAGTCCTAGTGTAATGGGGTTGGTCTTATTCTTTTCGTCGTTAAAAATTACGTATTAAATCAGCATTTAATGGATATATTTGAGTATACCCAGTTCTTTAGTTTAGATTTGGACGATTTTTGCGGGCCATTTTGCAAAAAAAGGCAGGTCATTTTTTTCCGAATCGTACCAAAATCTAATCAGCACCAAGTTAACCTATAAGTGACTCATCTACCGAATTTTGTGAAATTCGGTCCATCAGTTTTTCAGTTAGAGTGGATACAAGCTTTTGCGGGCCATTTCGCAAAAAAAGGCGGGTTCTTTTATTCCGAATCGTACCCAAAACTAATCAGCACCAGACTCGTTCACAAGTAACTTACCTACCAAATTTTGTGAAATTCGGTTCATTAGTTTTTTAGTTAGAGTGGATACAAAATCTGCACAGACACACAGACACACACACAGACGTCACGCTAAAAATAGTTTTTCGTATTCTAGAGGTCTCGAAACGTGTAGATCCGTCGAAAACTCGAGTTGTGATTTTCGGCATGATTCCAATACTTTCCCTACACATTACCATGTATTGCAGGGAAAGTAAAAAAATCTGATGTGGGCAGCACATGACTTTCTCTGCAAACTTATATCCACGTTCTATTTATTTCAATTAAATGTAATTCACTTTTAATTCAAATTTCGTTCTCAATCGGTAACCGGGCTTATTTTCAAAGGTGGCGTAGGGAAAGTACGAAAAACTAAAATATCTCGAGAACGGCTAGTCCTAGTGTAATGGGGTTGGTCTTATTCTTTTCGTCGTTAAACATTACGTATTAAACGGGCATTTAATGGATATATCTAAGTATACCAAGTTCTTTAGTTTAGATTTTGAAGATTTTTCCGGGCCGTTTTGCAAAAAAAGGCAGGTTATTTTTTTCCGAATCGTACCAAAATCTAATCAGCACCAGAGTGACCTATACGTGACTCATCTACCGAATTTTGTGAAATTCGGTTCATTAGTTTTTCAGCTAGAGTGGATACAAGCTTTTGCGGGCCATTTCGCAAAAAAACGCGGGTTCTTTTATTCCGAATCGTACTCAAAACTAATCAGCACCAGCCCCGCCCACAAGTCACCTACCTACCAAATTTTGTGAAATTCGGTCCATTAGTTTTTTAGTTACAGTGGATACAAAATCTGCACAGACAGACAGACACACAGACAGACAGACAGACAGACACACAGACAGACAGACAGACACACGCACAGACGTCACGCTAAAAATGGTTTTTTCGTATTCTAGAGGTCTCGAAACGTGTAGATCCGTCGAAAACTCGAGTTGTGATTTTCGGCATGATTCCAATACTTTCCCTATACATTACCATGTATTGCAGGGAAAGTAAAAATCTGATGTGGGCAGCACATGACTTTCCCTGCAAACTTATATCGACGTTCTATTTATTTCAATTAAATGTAATTCACTTTTAATTCAATTTTCGTTCTCATTCGGTAACCGGGCTTATTTTCAAAGGTGGCGTAGGGAAAGTACGAAAAACTAAAATATCTCGAGAACGGCTAGTCCTAGTGTAATGGGGTTGGTCTTATTCTTTTCGTCGTTAAACATTACGTATTAAACGGGCATTTAATGGATATATCTAAGTATACCAAGTTCTTTAGTTTAGATTTTGAAGATTTTTCCGGGCCGTTTTGCAAAAAAAGGCAGGTTATTTTTTTCCGAATCGTACCAAAATCTAATCAGCACCAGAGTGACCTATACGTGACTCATCTACCGAATTTTGTGAAAATCGGTTCATTAGTTTTTCAGCTAGAGTTTATACAAGCTTTTGCGGGCCATATCGAAAAAAAAGGCGGGTTCTTTTATTCCGAATCGTACCCAAAACTAATCAGCACTAGCCCCGCCCACAAGTGACTTACCTACCAAATTTTGTGAAATTCGGTCGATTAGTTTTTTAGTTACAGTGGATACAAAATCTGCACAGACAGACAGACACACAGACAGACAGACAGACAGACACACAGACAGACAGACAGACAGACAGACACACAGACAGACAGACAGACACACGCACAGACGTCACGCTAAAAATGGTTTTTTCGTATTCTAGAGGTCTCGAAACGTGTAGATCCGTCGAAAACTCGAGTTGTGATTTTCGGTATGATTCCAATACTTTCCCTATACATTACCATGTATTGCAGGGAAAGTAAAAAGAACTGTAACAGGGCCCATTTTTAAACCGTGCATGCTTGCTACGCTTCGTACAAATAACAAGTAAACAATGACTTTTAAACAGCGAATCAAAGCGTTTGCATTTACATGCGTTGTGACTTAAATGTGCTCCTGAATAATAATCAAAACTTTTTTGTGATTTAAATATATTACTTTGGTTTCATTGTTTTCTTGTATTCCTAATTTATTTAATTTAATATTCAAATTCTAGAAACTTATATGCTCTTTTCTACTAGGATTCACAAGTATTGAAATTATTATTTTTACTTCCAATTTCATAATTATTTGTGAAATTAAATTTGAATTTGAAATCTTCACAGTTTGCATATATCATAAGCACGAGTTCATTTGAAGCTTGGCTTTTTGCTAGTTTTAAGCATTTCTTAAATTCGAAGCATGATGCGTCTTCGACCAATCGTTCAAGATATATATTTAGTCGTTCGATATTTAACACCCGGTGTATATATACCTACTGTGACCATATTTCCTTTATTTAAAGGACTGACCTTTTTACTTTGAAAGTATTGGAATCATGTCGAAAATCGCAACTCCAGTTTTCGACGAATCTACACGTTTCGATACCTCTAGAATACGAAAAAAACTATTTTTAGCGTGACGTCTGTGTTTCTGTCTGTGCAATGTATGTATCCACTGTAACTGAAAAACTAATTGATCAAATTTTACAAAATTTGATACATAAGTCACTTGTAGGTCATCCTGGTGCTGATTTAATTTTGATACGATTCGGAAAAGAACAACCTGCCTTTTTTTACGAAATGGCCCGCAAAAATTATATATTTCCACTCTAACTTAACTAATCGACTAAATTTCATATAATTTGGTAGATTAGTCACTAGTGGTCAACCCCGGTGCTGATTAGATTTTGGTACGATTCGGAAAAGAACAACCTACCTTTTTTTACGAAATGGCCCGCAAAAATTATATATTTCCACTCTGACTCAATTAATCGACTAAAATTCATAAAATTTGGTAGATAAGTCACTTGTGGTCGACCCTGGTGCTGATTAGATTTTGGTACGATTCGGAAAAGAGCAACCTGCCTTTTTTAAGGAAATGGCCCGCAAAAATTTCATGTATCCACAGTAGCTAAAATACTAATTGACCCGATTTACAAAAATTGGTAGATAAGTTAGTTACTTGTGGGCTACTCTGGTGCTGATTAGATTTTAGTACAATTCGGAGCAGAACAATCTGCATTTTTTTACGAAATGGCCCGCAAAAATCGCCAAAATCGAAAAAAAAAGATTATATGTTCAAATATATCAAATGAATTTTTGTTTTATACGCAATTTTTGACCAGGAAAAGAATATAACACACTCCGTTATACTTTAGGACTAACCGTTCTCAAGATATTTGAGATTTCTTGCATTTTTGTTACGCAGATTTCGGGAAAATGTCCAATTACCAAATAAAAACAACAATTGAATTAAAAATGCAAATTTAGTGTTATTTGGTGCAATAAATCTCAATCTAACGAATTATTAAAGAAATAAAGAAAATATGAATTTGAGTCTGCAGGGAAAGTCATGTGCTGCCCACATCAGATTTTTACTTTCCCTGCAATACATGGTAATGTATAGGGAAAGTATTGGAATCATACGGAAAATCACAACTCGAGTTTTCGACGGATCTACACGTTTCGAGACCTCTAGAATACAAAAAACTATTTTTAGCGTGACGTCTGTGTGTGTGTGTGTGTGTGTGTGTGTGTGTCTGTATGTCTGTGCAATGTATGTATCCACTCTAACTAAAAGACTAATGGACTGAATTTCATAAAATTTGGTAGGTAAGTCACTTGGATGAGACCCTGGTGCTGATTAGTTTTTGGTAGGATTCATAAAAACAAAACCTGCCTTTTTTTAGGAAATGACCCGTAAAAATTTCATGTATCCACCCTAGCTAAAATACTACTTGACCAAATTTCACAAAATTTGGTAGCTAAGTTACTTGTGGGATACTCTGGTGCTGATTAGATTTTGGTACGATTCGGAAAAGAACAACCTGCCTTTTTTTACGAAATATCCCGCTAAATCGCCAAAATCTGAAAAAAAAAAAAGACTGCGTAGTGTATGTTCAAATGTATCAATTAAATTATTATTTTATACGCAATTTTTAACGAGGAAAAAAATACAACACACTCCATTATACTTTAGGACTAACCGTTCTCAAGATATTTGAGATTTCTTGAATTTTTGTTACGCCGATTTCGAAAAAATGTCCAATTACCAAATATAAACAAAAAATCTGATGTGGGCAGCACATGATTTTCCATGCAGACACAAATTCATTTTTTCTTTTTTTCTTTAATAATTCATTAAATTGAGTTTAATTGCACAAAATAATACTAAATTTGCATTTTTAATTAAATTTCTGTTTTTATTTGTTAATTGGACATTTTCCCAAAATCAGCATAACTGAATGCGAAAATTTCAAATATCTCGATAACGGTTAGTCCTAGAGTACTGGAGTTGTTTTTATTCTTTTTCTCATCAAAAATTACGTATAAAACAAGCATTTAATTGATATATTTGAACATACGTAGATTTTTTTAGCATTTGGCAATTTTTGTGGGCCATTTCTTAAAATATGCAGGCTGTTCTTTTCCGAATAACACCAAAATCTAATCAGCACCAGAGTATCTCACAAGTAACTTATCTACTACATTTTGTGAAATTTGGTCAATTAGTATTTTAGCTAGAATGGATAACTGAAATTTTTAAGGGCCATTTCGCAAAAAAAAGGCGTGTTCTGTTTTTACGAATCGTACCAAAAACTAATCAGCACCAGGGTCATACTCAAGTGACTTACCTACCAAATTTTACGAAATTCGATCCATTAGTTTTTCAGTTAGAGTGGATGCATACATTGCACGGACAGACACACAGACATACACACAGACACACACACTGACGTCACGCACAGACGCCACGCTGAATTTACGTATAAAACAAGCATTTGATGAATATATTTGAGCATGCGTAGTTTTTATTTTAGATTTTGACGAATTTTGTAGGCCATTTTGCATAAAAAAGCAGGTTATTTTTTCCGAATCGTACCAAAATCTAATCAGCACCAGGGTGTTCCACAAGTGATATCTACCGAATTTTGTGGAATTCGATCCATTAGTTTTACAGCTAGAGTGAATAAAAACGTTTGCGGGCCATTTCGCAAAAGGACGGGTTCTTTTATCCCGAATCGTACCCAAAACTAATCAGCACCAGATTCGCCCATAAGTGACTTACCTACCAAATTTTATGAAATTTGGTCGATTAGTTTTTGAGTTAGAGTGGATACAAAATCTGCACAGACAGACACGGACACGGACAGACAGACAGACACACACAAACAGACGTCACGCTAAAAATGGTTTTTTCGTATTCTAGAGGTTTCGAAACGTGTAGATCCGTCGAAAACTCGAGTTGCGATTTTCGGCATGATTCCAATACTTTCCCTATACATTACCATGTATTGCAGGGAAAGTAAAAATGAATTAGAAATGCAAATTTAGTGTTATTTTATACAATTAAACTCAATTTAATGAATTTTAAAAGAAATGAAGAGAACATAAATATAAGTCGGCAGGGAAATTCATGTGCTGCCCACATCAGATTTTTTTTTCTAAGTAGCATTCTTTTTTCAGGTAGTTTCTTTTTTCAGGTTTTTTCAAAACTTAAAAATTTATCCATTATTTTGATGAAGGATTGATCAAATGGTCCAACTGAGAGAAAATTTCCAACCATAAATAATTGGTTAAGCAAAAAACCATCGCGGACAAGTTAAAAAACACAACTTAAAATTGAAATTCTGGAAGTTTGCTTTTACACAAAATGCAACTCTGAGATGAATTGTCTTCAATTTTATGATTTTATAAAATCTGATCACATTCTCTTTAAAAAATTAAATCCAGTCATCTGAGAAATGTTAAAAGTACACATTTTAAATGTTTATTATCTTAATGTCAATCAGTTGAATTTATTGCTATAATATAATATATATATATATATATATTATTTACTACAAATATAATATAATTTGTTTCATTTTTTGTTAATAATATTTTCTAATCATTTCGAAATTATTCCGAACTTATTTCGGATTTAAACCATGCTGGCGTGCACCCTAGGATGGGGGCTATCGGGCTGCAGCCCCTCCCCTAGAAGCCCATGGATAAAGTGTACCAAGTTATAAAAAATGCACTATTAAGACTGAAAAATTTCATGCCGGCCGCTCGGCTAGCTGCTAGGTGCCTAGGGTGAGTCGGGCGATCTGGGTCTTCAACGCAATAGGGTTATTAGTGCAACGTAATTATATACTCAGTGAGCACTCTTTAGTCGGCAGGTAAGGCGTTTTTTCCCCCCTGTCATTTCTGGTCTGCCCTTTCCACTAGTCACAAACTCAAAAAATATGATCACTTGATTTGCCGTTTAGTTGATTGGTGATATATATATACAGTATACAGGGTGATTCCTAAAGTCCTCATTCAACTAAATAAATTATTAGAAACACACCCACAGATATGAAAGTTGGATATTTGTATAGTGAAATGACCATGGGCTATCAGATGAGTGACAGTTAGGGGTTATCGCAGTTCCCCTAATGGCAAAATTTGGAACTAGAACTCCTATCTTGGAAATTATGAGAAATATGGGAAAAACTAAATTAGAAACTTGTAGAACATCCACGAATTAGTTGAAAATAACATATAGTACAAAAGGATGGAATAATTAAACAGCTATAAACGTAAGGGAAACACAAGATTTATGATACTCAGCTATGAAAAAAAAATGAGTAGTATTTAATGCAACAACGGTACTTACATAACTTTTAATCACATAGAAATTTCTCCCTTTAGTATGAAGTTTGTCTGCTAGATTTTTGCTGTAACGATGACAATTGACTTCTAAAAAGTTTGCTTTTACAGCCTTCTAAGTATACCATCCTTTTGTGCCCTATGTCATTCCCTTCTAATTCGTGGATGTTATACAAGTTCCTAATTTAGATTTTCCCCGTATTTCTCACAGTTTCAAAAATAAGAGTTTTAAGTTCCAAATTTTTCTAGTAGGGGCGCTGCAGTCACTCTCATCTGATAGCGTATGGTTATTTTACTGTACCAATATCTAACTTTCGTAGCTGTAGCTGTGTTTGTTCCAAAGTTATTTAGCTGAAAGAGGACGTTAGGAATCGTGTATATCACCAATCAACCCGCAATGCGTGATCTTAGATAGTTAAAAATCTATTGGGCGTTCGTTCACGGGTAGAAATTCGACCTCGGATGCTTCATCTCTGTCGAGGAGTTGCAATTTTTATTTTAACTGTTTTCGTCTGACTTCCCATCTACACTTTTGCTGCTGGATAAAAAAAAACTAAGTAACTCTGCCGTCAGGATGAAGGGCGGGTCATTTCCTGCTTTAAAGACAAATGCTAGTTCCTTACCGGCTCTGATGTAAATCATGGGTCTCACACGGTGATTCAAGATAAGAGTGTCTCAGTTATTCTCTAAAGTGAGGTCAGAAACGTTCTATCTTTTACTTTTCCTAATGCTTACAGTTAGGAGATATTGTGATGGGGTGAAATTTACACCTTTTACGCATTCTTGAATACGAATCAACCATTTTTACACAGTTTTATTTATGTTGCGAACTCGTAATTTTCCTTCACTGGCGCCTTTTCTTTCGTCCCCTTAGATGATCTGACTGACGGACAAAGCATCATGACGTGAGCAGTTAGTGTAAGGCTCCTCTATATACGAGCTGTCGCGTCAAGCATATTGTGAAGCCAACATGAGGCCGGAATCGTAATCCATTAGCATTAGCTCTATTCGTATTTTTACTTTAGGAAGTACTATTGAAATAGTTTTTGGTGGATGTTTTATACCGAGCTACTCTACCAACGGCCCTACCGTGCTGAAAACACCGGTTCTCGTTAGATCACCGAAGTCAAGCAGCATCGGCATTAGTACTTGGGTGGGTGACCACCTGGGAACACCGCGTGCTATTGGCACATTTCGGGCGCGGTAGCTCGGTGGTTTGCAAGCTGGATTTGCGCGCTGCCACAACTGCCGTCGTGTTCATGCGGAGTACGATCACGTTAAACATGTGGGTCCATGGTAAGTCCTTTCGAGAGGTTGGTGGTAGGGGAAGGAGGGTACGGTCTCTGTGGATGCCTGCCCCACTGGGTTCCGGTCTAAATTGGGTGGCACTTCCCGGCCGTCCAAACAGTTACCTTACACCTTTCTGGTAGGTCGGACGGTCTGGGTCTCAACAACAACAACCGAGCTACTCTAAACACATTAGAAAAGCTTTTAGGTAATTTCGCTTTCCCAGAAGCGAAGAGAACATTATTTTTTACTCTTTAGTGCATTTTACTAAAACCGTGTCTAGGGTGGGACAGCCCAGTGGTTAGTGCTCCAGAATTGCACTCGGACGACCCGAGTTCAATTCCCAGCTCTACCCAAGCTGTCCTCGTGTTTATGCGGAGCACGAGCACGGTAATAATATGGGTCAGCCCATCTTTCCGAGAAATTGGTGGTAGGGGAATGAGGGTACAGCCCCTATTTATGCCGCCCCCACTGGGTTCCGATCTAAATTTTGTAGCACTTTCCGGCCTTCTAAACGGATACCTTGCATCTTCGGGTAAGTCTGACGGTCTGGGTCGAAGAAGTAGAAAACCTTATAACTTAAAATGTTTTAACATGTATTTTTTTCTGAGTCTGGACAAAATGTATTTTCAAATTACTAGGCTGTATAGTCAAACGCAATTGTGATTATTTCGTTTGTTAAGCATAACAGACCTGCTTTATACTTTCCCTACATACACAGTAGAGGAGAGTGGGGCGCCGTGGAGCAATTTTCAGTTTTTGTTTTTGATAAATACACAATTTTATTGTAACCCAAAACTTGCCTTATATATATTAAACACTTCTGCATTTGTTAAAAGTACAATCCACTTATAATGTTTTATACATGATTAATAAATATTTTGATGTGAATAAGATCTGTGATTGAGGAATCTCTGGCTGAAATCGGAGCGTTACGAAATATGTACACTTTGGGCACTTATGTGTCCGAACTTAATAGATAAAAATTAAACATTTTTTATTAAAATTTGCGGTGTAAAAGAATAATTATCGAGCACTTCTACTCTAAATAAAATCTTTGTTTTAATTTCATTTGATCCGTCTCTTTAAGATCAAGGGAAAAATATAAAAAATTTCGAAAAATCGAATTAGGAGTAACGTGACAAAAGAACAAAAAAAACTCAAAACCTCCTTGCTTAATTATCCGGTAGTTCCACTATAGAATCATGGTTTTAATCTCACTCGATCCGTCTCAGCTTCCAAGTCAATGAAACAATTTAATATTTCGAAAATTGGAGAGCCAGAATATCAGTTTTAGTCTCATTCAATCTATCAACAAAAAAAAAAAAAAAAAAAATCGAAAATTCGAATTAGGGGTGACGATAAAAAGATATTAAAAAAAAACTGCAGTAATTTTTTTCCTTTCAAAAATGTTTGTATTCATTTTATGCTTAACTTTGCAACGATTTTTTATATTTCGAACATCTGTTAAGTGTGTAGCTTTCAGTGTAGGTGTCATATTTAGTGACCATTAGCCATTGAGAAGCGTGAGGCGCAGGTAAATGGCTAATAAGAGATATTGGAAGGCCGAATTAGCCATCTCCTGGATTTTTAAGTTGTGATATAATGACAAAATGTCTATTAGGCCTTCATTTTGTTATGATAAGTCAAATGTATGCAGTATGGTTATTTTCATTCGAAGCCTTATGAAGTAGAAGGAAGGTTTTTGTGTTGATATGGTTTCTAAGCCCTTCTTAAATGTAAATGGAAGTTTTCTGCTGTTCAAGTAACTCATTTATAATGATGGTTACTTTATCCTATTCGAGTCCTTTTAGTGGCGAAGCGTTATAATATAATTTAGAAAGACAGTGACATAAAACCAGGGGTCAAACTTAGCGAACAAAAAGTGCCTTGCTGTTTTTAAAAAGGTTACGGATAAAATAAAATAGTATAACTGAATTGCATTGAAAATAAATAAATGACATTCTGCAATTTTGTTGTTACAGTGGAACCTCGGTTTTGCGTTTATCTGTGGAACCGATTCAAAAACGTTATATGCGTTAAAACACAATACACGCGAATGCGAAACTCTATTTTATCTAGTACATATATAACAAGCGAGATCAATCCTCCATAAAGTAATGATTATGAAACGCTTTCCAACTTGAATGCAATGTTATTTACACATGTCTAAAGTGCGATACATTCAGCGCTGATATCTTTTAAATTATCACAGTACTACAGTAATTTATTACGTACTTAATATACTTTATAATGTACTGAAAAACTTCAAACTTCATCGAAAAAGACAATGCTAAGGAAATTTTGACGCCCTCTAAAAATCCTGCAGCTTAGACACGTCTACTGAGGCCTGCCTGTACGGCTGTTAAATGATAGAATTGCGCGCGCATTTCCTTTTAGTTCCATTCCCAATGCAATATCACCTGACAGGGTAGACATGCACATGTTAAATATACCCTCTATGTCGTCCCTTAAGCTGCTGCGCCTTCTGTACGTTTTCGGTGCTCACTCCCTATAGAGCTAGCTAGCTGGTCGCGGCTAACAATAGGCACCAATATTGTTTAGGTCGAGCCTATAGAACCTAAAATAAAGAAATATGTGGCGCGATTTATATGCCCAGTTTGCTACCCACTATGTGAGTTTCACTATTTGTGGAAAAAGTACGTTTTATTAGGGATCTAGAGTTTCGTAAATTGAGTGCGTTTTATAAGAAGTGGTATAGTAATTATGTTTCAATAGGTTTTTATAATTGTGTGATTTAATCGACAATTGTTAAAATAAAATTTAAAATTGCAAGGTTTAAATAACGTTTTTGAAACTAAAACTCATCAACCGCGCATTTTTAATCTGCAGTTTCAAGTAATTGTTGACATTTTCAAGTGAAAGTATGTATTCTACAAGTACTTTGTAAGGCGTATAAAAAATTGGTATATTCATATTAAAAAAAATATTCGATCCTGTTTTCCAGCAAGTTTTCTTTGTGTGTGTGTGCGCGAATATTTCTTTTAATTTTGACTTTTTTAATCAACTCTCTTTCTCAGCATGATATAGGCATTTGTGATAACTATATGTGGATTTATTAGTTTATTCCGTTTTATTTTTCATCCATTTTTCTTTTCTGCATCAATCACCTTTATCTTCCTCGCCATTTAAATCACATTTATCTTCCTCGTCATTCAAATCACCTACGCATCTAGAGAATTAGGATTATATAAGAAACGAGTGTCTCCGCCACTTTATAAGTAAGTAAACGTGGTCGTCATTTCGAGTGTACATATCTGGGTATTAAAACTAATATTTAAGCTTGTCAAAGACAGAGACTAGCTGTTATTAAAAAAATTGTAGATTTTTCATTTTTTTTTTGTGTGTGGGGGGGGGGGGAGGGTGCTATTTGCAATATATTATTAAACGGACAATGTATTCGAATTTAAGGTTTTTATGTTGTCATAAATCTTATTGGTAATCATCTTTTTGGAATATTGTTTAAAACTAATATTTAAGTCTGCCAAAGACAAAGAAACTAACTTTTATTAAAAAGTTAATATGTTTTATTTTAGTTAACAATGGTGCTTAATGCCGAAAATGTGTGGTGCTTCACGCCGTAAATGCTTATTTAGAAAATGCTTATTCAGAAAATGCTTTTGCCGAAAATATATGGTGCTTATGCCGAAAATATAAGGTGCTTAACGCCGAAAATGCTTATGCTAAAAATATGTGGTGCTTATGCCAAAAATGTATGGTGCTTAACGCCAAAAATGCTTATACCGAAAATGTATGGCACTTAACGCCGAAAATGTTTATGCCAAAAATATATGGTGCTTAACGCTAAAAATGCTTACACCGAAAATGTATGGTGCTTAACACCGGAAATGCTTATGCCGTAAATGTATGGTGCTTAACGCAAATGAAAACATGTTAGACATGTTATATATAGTGATTATAGAGCAATAATCCCATGTTTCATTAGTGTTCATGGATTAAAATGGGAAAATTTTCAATCTCAAAGGCAGCCCCCACGCAAAACCTTTAACCTAATTTCACCAATTATTCGTCTCATTACACCTCAACTTCTCAACGAACTTTATCGTATCTTCGTCAAGCACAAAGTGGCTTTCAAATGTAATTGGACCTGACATTTAATTATTGAGCTTGGTTTCATTCAGGGCGATGAACCTATATAGCTTTAATTATCACCTCAAACTCCGGAATTTAATTGCTAAATTTAGGTGATAGCTTTAAACTAAAATAAACTGCTCTCGATATTCCAGAACACGTTTCTACCTGCAGCCTGCGAATTCCTTAGGAGTTTAAAAACTGGCTTTAGGACGTTAGCGCGATTTCTTATTTTAAAAATGGATTTATATATTTTACATAATAAAATGTGTCTGTGTTGTAAAGAACCTTGCTGCCCCAACCTGGAATAGACCGATCTTCGAACTGGCCAACCGAAGCTCTACCGCTGAGCTATTAGGACGGAATTGCAAGCTCTTGTCGTCGAAGTAATTTTCCACCCTCTAATGTCAGATTGATGTGTAACTGACCATCTGACTGACCATCCGCTGGTATTTTTATCTCAAGTTAGCCTATTACTGTTTTTTTTTATCCTTCAGAACCCCCATGTGAAATCGGTGTTGACCTCCCTATTTAAAATCGGCGCTCTAAACATACCAGAGTCCACTGAATCCGTGATAGTTGTACTAGGGCCACTTTCAAACCTCCGACATCTTTGCACTAACCTACAGGATTGATTTGTTCATGCGGCATTCTAAGGAACCTTGCTGCTCCAACCACGAAGCGAACTACGGCGGCTCTTCGTACTGGACAGCCTATGTTCAATCGTCGTTGGGCTGCTGGGAGGGAATTGCAAGTTCTTATCATCGACATGAACTCTGCAATGTGTGTGTGTGTACAGGATTGATTTGTTCATGCGGCATTCTAAGGAACCTTGCTACTCCAACCACGAAGCGAACTACGGCGGCTCTTCGTACTGGACAGCCTATGTTCAATCGTCGTTGGGCTGCTGGGAGGGAATTGCAAGTTCTTATCATCGACATGAACTCTGCAATGTGTGTGTGTGTACAGGATTGATTTGTTCATGCGGCATTCTAAGGAACCTTGCTACTCCAACCACGAAGCGAACTACGGCGGCTCTTCGTACTGGACGCGATAAGCCAGAGTGTATACCGATTCAACAATTTCAGAAGTAATCTCTCATGCCACACGCCAAACGTCGCTTTATCGCCAGTTCTGGTTTATTCTCGCTACACGTGCAATTGGATGGGAAAGACGAATTGTTTAATAAAGAATATTGTTCATAATTTGATTGCATATCAAATTGAGTATGAGAATGTCGTTAGATACTATCTAAAAATAATCTATTTCATTTTCTTACAAATTCAGGTATTTTCTGTATGCAAATTGGAACGTATCAAAGGAGTTTGTCTGGGGTGCATTACACCTGAGTAGTACTACAATTGGCATGGCTGCACATTTATAAAACGGAGAGAGGAAATTATTTAATTAAAACAGACAATTTAGAAATTGAGTAGCGTTATATTATCCGTATTATTTATGTAGCGGGGGCGCTTATTTTGGACTTAAAAACGACAGACAGTAATTTGTTTAGTAAATGATAAAAGGAAATAAATGAGAAGTGTATAAACGGTGCTTTGCTACACAGTTTGTCTCTAAAAGATTACAGAAGTATATACAGTTGGCAAAATGATTATTTGTACATCTGAATTTTTTGCAGTTGTAACAAAATAAAATAAGAAGATTTTTTTTTCAATGGCCAGGCATTGACTCTTTCATATACATCGGCCAGAACAGTATACCTCTTAGCCGTCAAATGACGTTGCCCCAGCACACCAGTGGGGGTGGGGACACATTGCGCCCAACAACACAATCATCCATGTCTTACGTGGGACTCGAACCCACAACGTGGCGGCCGATCAATCGCTGGAAACGCTCGCCTTGACCGTTCGGCCACCACGTCGACTGAAATGAGCCAACAGTACGCGGTGTTCCCAGGTGGTCACCCAGCCAAGTACTAACCGCGCCCGATGCTGCTTAACTTCGGTGATCTAACGAGAACCGGTGTTTAAAGCACGGTAGAGCCGTCGGCTATAAAATAAGAAAGTTAAACTAAAGAAATGTAAATATACTATTTTAATATATTATTATAACATAAATGCTAAATCAAAACAATATAATACATTTTTAATATTTTAACAAATGAAATTAAAAAAATAATTGCAAAATGAGTATTTGTACACTTCATTAGTTTGAAGTTATTAACATAAATGTAATTATAATAAGTCAAGTTAATATTTTGTGTGAAGCCCTTTGGCTTTAATAACTGCTTCAATGCGCTGTGGCATAGATTCCACTAATTTTCTTTTGATCTATGTATCTAGCATCCATAAATTTTCTATTGGATTGAGATCTGGAGATTGTGGTGGAGTTACAATGTTTTTTGGAGAATTGTATAGCAACCATGTCTTGGTGACCACAGCATTGTGCTTAGGGTCGTTATCCTGCTGGAAGTAGATATTTTCCTCTAGGCCTAATTTCATAGCACTGCTTAATAAGTTATGGCGGCGCAACACATCAATATATCCTAAAGCTGTCATTGTAGTGTCGATAAATGCTATATGTCCAACTCCATTAGAAGCCATACACCCCCAAACCATAACATTTCCACCACCATTCTTGCGAGTTGGAAGTATATGTTTAGAATCTAAAGCAGTTTTACTGTTTCGCCATATTTTTCGGATATATTGTGGAGAGAAAATTTCAAACTTACTTTCATCAGAAGAAATTACTTTTTTCCAAAAATCCACTGGTTTATCTCTGCAGGCCAAAGCAGATTCTAAGCGTTTCTTCCCATTTGCTTCACTGATGAGAGGTTTCTTTCTGGGAGGTCTTCTTTTTAAGTCTGCATTGTGAAGAACATTTCTTATTGTTTGAGGTGTCACCGTGATACTAGATGATGTTGCAAGGTCCTCTGCAAGCTTTTCAGCTGAGCACATTGGGCTTTTTAAAGCTGCTTTAACAACGCTTCTTTTTGCCCTTGATGTCAACTTACTGGGAGTACCTGGTCTGTAACTGTTATGATACCGCAAGTCGGGGCATCATACGACCATGAATACGTATAGTGGATTTGGAACTTCAGAAGTGCATGCGGGTAATGGCAGTGATGCGGGAAACAGCAGCGCGGTTGAAGCGATACGATGACATTGGCTGTATGGTAGGAGCGAACGGCTTAGGCGGACGATCGATGTCGGATATGCGATGGGTTATATCAAACGATCATCACTGATTGGAAATGATATTGAGTTAGGTAAGGTCGCAAAACGTTGTAGGAATATCAAGGTTGAAGAATATCAGACGAGGTGTTGAAGAATTTCGATGAAGGAAAAATCACCAGATAAACTAATTTCCTTTTATTTGCACTCGGTGATTATTTCAGATATTGCAAGAAAACATCCTATACTTCAACTCGAAAACATCAGAACTCCATACATCCTTTTCTTCATAGAAACGAAAGAGTTTCATGAACAATTTAGCAACAAGATATTTATCATTTAAGACATTTCAAATTTCGTAAATATTTTCCATCTCACCAAACGCAACACGACTAATTTATTTCTTCATAATATTAATTCGTTTAATATCCTTTTAAAGTCAAACGTTCCATTCTTACGCCACTCGGGCAAAACGCGACCTACTTTTTTTAAATTACATCGCCAACTGAACTAATCACATTATTCTAACCGAAGCGTCTTAGTGTTAATGCGCGTGCTCATGACGGAACAGGGAAGAGTTTCAATACATTTCAATACGAAATGTAAATCCGAGTAAATGTATAAACGCGCAAGAATGTAACATTACGAAGGGTTATCGAAACAGGCAGGAAAACTTCAAGAAGCTGAAATACACAATTGGCGCTTTATCAATTTGGAATAAATATTTAAGAACAAGTTTTAGAATCGAAACGAAAATAGAATTCACCGAATATTAAATTTAGAAAGGAATTAATTAAATAAGCAGGGGTGCATTTCATAACATAACCAATATGTAACCAACAGTGGTAAATGATAATATAACTGTTTTTCCAATTTCCCTGTAAGATTGGCCTTGTTTGTACAGCTCAACAATGTGATTTCTCATATCCAAAGATATTTCTCTAGTTTTAGGTGCTATTCTCAAAAACTTCACAAATAATTTGATGATGTTTCCTATTTTAAAAAATCTGGTGTGGGCAACACATGACTTTCCTTATATAATGCAATGAATTTACTACTTTTACAGTAAAAAAATAGGTTTTTCTCATAGTAGATACTTATATTTTTTCCAAGATATTGAATTTTCGACGATTAGTCGTCATTTTCATTGATTTAGCGTCATTTTTATCCATTTGGCAAGATTTTCGTTAATTTGGCAACATTTTTAAAAAGTCGCCAAGTTGGCTACATGCCGCCAAATTCGTCGCCAAAATCTCGCCCAGCATTATGGACGGAAAAATAAGTTATTCTTACAGCAGGTAAAGGACTATTGGAGTTCAAATAAAAAAGTATTACTCAAAGTATATTTTCTCATGAATGGAACGAGCTAGTTCCACAAGAATGATGTCACAAAATTTATCACATGGTATTACATATAAAAAGTGAATATGTTTCTCAATAGGAAATTTTTTTTTTATTTTATATGACTTTTTGATAATTTATTTGAAAAATGTGCAATATCTCGAGAACGGTGCATGTTAGCGTTCTAAAATTTATGTCAATCGTTTTCTAATGAAAAATTACATAAGAAATGTCTATTTGCGTAACTTTATTAGCGGTTTTGATTTTTTGACGATTTTTTCAAAATTTCACTCGAAAATTTAGGGGGGTTCTGAACATTCGATTGCGTATAAAAACAATGGGCTTCCAGTGTTTACGGATTGTGATTTTGTACCAAATTTCGTTCGAATCGGTCCATTCGTTCGTCAGCTATCGTCTCCACACACTCACTGACACACACACACACACACACACACACAGACATCACCTCAAAAATGTTTGATTCGTGATCAGGGATGCTCTCCCGTCGAAAGTTCGAATTCGAATTTTAGACCCCGTCACAATACTTTCCTTATACATTATTTATATAAGGAAAGTAAAAATATAGAAAACTAACAATCATTTACAGCTACAGTTGAAAAAAAATTTCGAACTTTTAACGCTGTGCACTCATCGTGTATCTTTACTACCGAGATTGTACAAATACTCTTTTTGCATAAAGTTTTGAAACTTTTCTGGTTACAAAGTTTTTATTTGATTGTTTCTAGATTTATTTTTTATTTGTTTTAAATCACATAATAAAGTAATTTATTAAAACTGTTTTTGTCAAAATATCTGTTTTTATTTTGTTATAATAGGGTGTACAAATAGTCATTTTGCCAACTGTATATCTTGAACGATTGGTCGTAAACCTACATCGGATTTAGCCTTTTGCTCACGGGTGGGACACCATCAATCCCAAACGAAGAACCTCTCAGAAAGACAGGTATTTGATATACCCTATCCCAAACAGTTCGATCCCCCTTTGCAGACATTGGCATCCAAGGACACCATACCACGTCTGTGCCAAATTGAACCTTTACAGATTGAGCTTTTTGTTTTCGTGGGAGGAGGGGGGGGGGGGGGACAGGGATAAGACCGAACAAATGTGCAGACTGGGCCTTTTAACAGTTATTGAAATATTGATTCCACATTGAGTCCTCTTTTTGTGAAATATTTCCTTGCAGAATGTCATATTTCACTGTTGTGCTAAATAATTATTTACCATTGATCACATTAAAGTTGATGCTGCTGTTTAAATACTTTGAAAATCATCAGTATTCGTGTAAAATACATTTAACACATTTTAGCATAAAAGAAATAGCATCTTATACATCGTAGTTGTTCAGTATCGCTCATTATAGGAGATCGTCACCGTACGTCTGGAAACTTCGTCTGCCAACGATTGACGAACCAGATGCCTGTGCTCATGCATGTCGTATTGCATCGCGATTATTTAGGGCGCATCGAAGGAGCTTATTCAGAGTGTTTTTTAAAGGAACGTATTGCCATAGCACCCGCGTTGCCCTAGTTGCATGTGTAAAAGCGGAGCGCGGGAATGATTTTGTTTCTAAATAAGTAATTTGTAAATTAAGTTGTTATTTGTATATGTTAGTAAGTAGTGGTCGCTTATTTAGAATCCTTGCAACATTTAGTAATTAATTCTAGTAAGCAATAATTTTATAATTGGAACTTTCTTTGTAGAGAGCCCGTATGAAACGTTAAGTTTTGTGATTTTTTTTACTAAAATTTGTCACGTGACCAAAACTGTCGTCTGCAAGTCTACCTTATTTAAAGCATTTTTACTTTCCTTACAATACGTGGTAATGTATACCAAAAGTATTGAAATCATGTCGAAAATCGCCACTCGAGTTTTCAACAGATCTACACGTTTTGGGACCTCTGGAACACGAAAAATTGAATGAAAAGGGTAAATTCAGTGTAATTTCAAATAATTATGCATGTTATTTAGTGCAATTAAACTCAATTTAATGAATATTAATGAAAAAATCTGATGTGGGCAACATATGACTTTCCTTATATAATGTAATGAATTTACTACTTTTACAGTAAAAAAAAAAAGTTTTTTTTATAGTATATTCTTTCTAAGATATTGAATTTTCGACAATTAGTCGTCATTTTCATTGATCCATCACCATTGTCATTTTTATCCATTTGGCGAGATTTTCGTTAATTTGGCAACATTTCAAAAATTCGCCAAGTTGGCGAAATTCCACCAAATTCGTCGCCAAAATATCGCCAAGCGTTATGGACGAAGAAATAAGTTATTCTTACAGCAGATAAATGACTATTGGCGTTCAAATTCTGAAGTATTGCTCGAAATATATTTCTTCATGAATGGAACGAGCTAGATCCACGAGAATGATGTCACCCAATTTATCGCATGGTATTACGTATAAAAAATGAACGTGTTTCTCAGTTGGAATTTTTTTTTATTTTATATGACTTTTTGATCATTTTTTTTTTAAATATACAATATCTCAAAAACGGTTCATGTTAGCGTTCTAAAATTTACGTCAATCGTTTTCTAATGAAAAATTACACAAGAAATGTCTATTTGCGTAACTTTATTAGCGGTTTTGATTTTTTGACGATTTTTTCAAAATTTCACTCGAAAATTTAGGGGGTTCTGAACATTCGATTGCGTATAAAAACAATAGGCTTCCAGTGTTTACGGATTGTGATTTTTGTACTAAATTTCGTTCGAATCGGTCCATTCGTTCGTCAGTTATCGTCTCCACACACACACAGACATCACTTCAAAAATGTTCGATACGTGATCAGGGATGCTTGAAACGTGCTCTCCCTTCGAAAACTCGAATTCGAATTTTCGACCCCGTCACTATACTTTCCTTATACATTATGTATATAAGGAAAGTAATAAAGAGAAAATAAATTTAAGTCTGTAGGAAAAGTTAGGTGCTGCTCACATCAGATTTTATAAATTGGAACCACAGGTCACGGTCTACGACCAAAAATGTTTGACTGAATAATTAAATTTGTATGGTAGGCCGTCTCCTGTCGCGCAACATTTTATTAAACTTCATTGTAATGCGGTTTTGGAAATCACGATATTTAAACTAACACGTTATACGAGTAGGATGTGGTTGTCCTTGAGAGGACTAACTTGATTTGACTTCATTGGTTTAAAGGCCTTTCACCTGTAAACCGTCTGGGGCAAACCAATCTTGTCCCAACGAGTTTTAATTTTGAGGTATGTTTCAACTTACTCCAATGTGTTCAAGGACAGATGTGAATGTTACGTGTTAAAGGTTTTTACATTGTTTCTGTTGAGCCTGAGCATTAATCTTCAGTGTAAAATTCAATGACAAGTTGAACAGTTTAGGAGCCCCTTGCGCTAAATTTACACGGGGGCCTAAAACGTTATATATAATGATTTAGAACTGAATTTCCAATTCCAATTTTCCGTTTACAAAAAAATTGTTTTTTTAACTTTATAGTTTTTGGAAACTTTTGCTTAGAATAAGTTCGTAAGAATGTTTTTTAAGGTTTCTAATAGTTGACAGAACTTTTTAACATGATGGATGGTATTTTAATTCATATTCATTACGTTCACATTTAGTGTTTATTTCAGAACTTTTTGGCCGAGGGGAGGGGGCAGACGAATGAGACTTTAGGGGAGCAAGTTTTGTATATAAATATAAATACAAAAATATTTATATAAATATAAATATATATAAATTACGTCACATAAATAGAAACTAGATAACATAAAATGTCTGGGGGGGGGGGGGGGGGTTATGGCTTATACCACCACGGCCTGAAAGAAACACTGCCTCCATGACGGAAATTACATGTTTTTTGTTTCGTTCACCACGGAAATTGAAACTAACATTGAGAAACAAAGGGCGCACTATCCATGGCTAGTTTTTTTCACTGATAGAACATGGTATTTTTAAATTTTCATCCATCTTAACACGAGAACGACGGAAGCGGTCATTTTGACCGCATAGCTACTTTGAGAAACAATTCCTCCAAAACTGCTAATCCTAGCCCATTGAAATTTTATGACTTTTCTTATTTTCTTAAAGCTATTAAAACACAGAAAATTCCAAACATCCTAAATGCTGTAACTATGATGTTTTAGTTTTGAATTAAAGGTATATTATATTTTTTATGGTGGTCAAATTGACCGCTGGCCGTCGTTATAAGTAGGTAGTTCAAAATATCCTTCATCCCAGTTTTAATAATAAATAAGTGCGTGTTAGAAATCGCAAGTAATAAATATAGATACTCATAAAAAATGAGTATAATAAAATCGTGTTTTCTCTTACCTATAAATAGTAAAGTTCCAAAACTTTTATACATGTGGAACAAAACTCTAAATAATGTACTTCAACTCGCTTAAAATCACTGTTGTCATCATCTAGAGGGAGGATGAAAAGTCGATCATTCTTACGTCATTGTCACGGATTTTTAAGAACACAAGTGTATCATTAAAATTTTTAATAAGTGTTTTCTTTTAAGTTAAAATCAGATTTTCTGAAGCTTTACTAAATTATTTCCATTTTTTCACTGATATAATTAGGAGATGAAAATTCGTCTCATCACTGAGGGACAGTGACAGAAATGAAAAATCCGCATTTCACATTTTTGCTGATTCATGTATAGAGCAGTTTGTATTTTTATAAAATGCTGCAAAATAATTATGTTATAATTTTTCCAAGGCTCAGGGAACGCAAAATTGACAATTGTCAGATATTTAGACATATAATGTCGTAGTGATTAAGCAGTAACATCAGCAACTTTATTTTTCACGTCAATTGCAGAATTCAAATAACTTTACTAATATATATATATATATATATATATATACAGAGAGAGAGAGAGAAAATTCATTTTATTTTGTTTAAAATAATTCTGTAATTTCACTTGAGAGTAAATAAAGATTTAATTTTGAGTCCCTTACTTCTGTTTTCATATTGTTCTTAGTACTTGTATGAAATTCAATAAAAGTCCTTCAAATAAAATGTAAATAAATTTCTTCCAGAAATAGAAGACTTAATTAGCAGAAGCAGTCTTAAATATAACTTCACGAATGGAGAATAGTTTTAAAAGTTTAATGAAAGAGCCACTAAATCAAACATCTCTATATTACTCTGTATGGAAACAAAAGTAAAACTGCTGAAAAGTGCGGAATTTCAATGAAATTTTCTAAGTGAGCAACTTTCAGGTGTTTGTTCTTTCTTCTGACAAATACATTTAAACCTAGTAATTGAAGCGAGGGAGCGAAAGAAAATAAACTTCTTGCTTTTTAGTTGGATGCGATTTACTCTTGTCTGTCTGCATGCTTTCTCCGACAATAGCTCATTTAAAACTTAACAGATATTTTAGAAATTTGGATATATTATGTAAATTTGTTTTACAGGCCAGGTTCGTTGCTGAACGTGGTTGGATAAAAATTTTGCTTCGCCCCCTACACCCTTTTTTACTTTCTTTGCAATAGATGGTAATGTATAGAGAAATATTGGAATCATGCTGAAAATCACAACTCTAGTTCTCGACGGCTCTACATACATGTTTTGGGACCTCTAGAATACGGAAAACCTGTTTTTAGCGTGACATCTGTGTATGTGTCTGTCTGTGCAATGTATGCATTCCCTCTAACTCGAAAAGTAATCGACCAAGTTTCATAAAATTTGGTAGGTCAGTCACTTCTGTATGACTCTGGTGCTTAGTTTTTGATACGATTTGGGGTAAAAAAAAACGCGCCTTTTTTTGCGAAATGACCCGCAAAAATTGCTTGTATCCACTCTAGCTTAAAAACTAATCAAATTTTACAAAATTTGGTAGATAAGTCATTTGTGGATTACCCTGGTGCTGATTAGATTTTGGTAAGATTCGAAAAAAATAACATAACTTTTTTTGCGAATTGACACGCAAAAATCGCAAAAATCTAAAATAAAAACTACGTATCCTCAAATATATCCATTAAATGATTGTTTTATACGTAATTATTAACGATGAAAAGAATAAGCCCAATCCCATTACACTAGAACTAGCCGTTCTCGAGATATTTTAGTTTTTTCGCTACGTCACCTTTGAAAATATGTCCAGTTATCTAATGAAAACGAGAATTGAATTAAAAGTGCAAATTCAGAATAATTTAAAATAATTATGGCTGGCATTTCGTGCAGTTAAACTCAATTTAATGAATTTTTAAAGAAAAAATGAATTTGATTCCGTAGGGAAAGTCATGTGGTGCCCACATCAGATTTTTTTAATCGTTATCCAACAATAATTGCTGTTCAAATTCTATAATTTTTATATAATTTGTTTATACAGGGTGGTCCAAAAGGCCTTAGACAAACTTTAAGGGTAGGTCAGGCAACAAAAGCAAGTCCGTTTTGCATAGGATCACGTGACTTCAAACGCCACCGTGTAGTGCTACAGATGCAGGAAAAAGCAAAAAGAAAGGAATGCAAGTAATACAATACGGGTTTATTAGACATAACAATTACAAGTCTCAATTGCAATTGTTTATCATACTATTTGTAGGTGTTCAAAGTGTAGTAAATTTTGCGTCAACATGCATGTCTTCTTTTTCGACCCAGACCGGCCGTCCTACCAGAAAGGTATAAGGTATCCGTTTGGGCGGCCGAGAAGTGCCACCCAATTTAGACCGGAACCCAGTGGGGAAGGCATCCACAGGGACCTTACTCTCCTTCCCCTACCACCAACTTCTCGGAAGGCCTTACGGACCCACATGTTTAACGTGATCGTACTCCGCGTGAACACGGTCAACATGCATGTCTGACAACGTCGACGCATGGATTGGCGAATGCGTTTAAAAATGTCAGGATGTTTGCGGACACGTGCTGCTGCTACCTCAACGACTCTAGCGACAAGGTCGGCGTCAGATGTTAGAGGTATCGTAAATAAGGCTTTTGGGGTAACACCACAGGAAGATATCAATGGGTGACAAGTCGTGGTACTGTGGTTGCCAACTGACGGGTCCTTCCCTGCCGATCCATCTTGCAGGAAAGGTCCTATTGAGATAGCCCTGCACAACTGCAGATGGCAAGAACTTTGAACACCTACTTTAATAGTATGATAAACAATTGTAATCGATACTTGTAATTGCTATGTCTAATAAATCTGTGTTGTGTTATATCCATTCCTTTTTATTTGTTTCTTCCTGCATCTGTAGTACCCCATGTTTGCGGCCACATGTTCCTATGCAAAACGGGCCTGTTTTTATATGACTCACCTACCTGTAAAGTTTGTCTTTTGGACCATCCTGTATTGCGAATTGATGTATTGCAGGTCGAATGAGTTGATGAACGGAGTTAAATAAAAGGTGCATTTGCTGTGCCTTGTCTTTTGTACTGATACACATTGTCCGACCACAACCCAACTGTTTTCTTTTTTAAATATTAAATACTAGCAGCGATTACCCTGCGTTGCTCAGGATTTACGATGCAAAACTCAGTCCAGATTCCGCAGAAGCATTATTGGTGATCCTCTTTTTAACTTCAAGATATGAGAAGGCATTCCAGGTGGTTCAAGGTAGTTCAGAAATTCCAACGGATAATTAACGGCATCATCGGTGTCCACTACAGAGTCAAATGACTTGTCATGATATAAGAAAGAATCTTCCTCATAAAATGCTGATAATTAATTTAAATAAGCATTTTGATTTCTTAATACTTTTCATTGTTGAGTAAGCCTCTGAAAAAAAAAACATGGTGATAGAGTTTCCGCTTAAATTCATATTTCAAACCCTGCGATTTTCAAAAGTGAATAATACATTCAATAAACTCCCACAAAATTCAGAGATTTAATATACCTTCACGTTTTAAAACAACGATTTCCAACCTTTTTCGTTGGGAATCATGGAGTTAGAGAGTAAAACGCCTAGGAAAACATTTCGCTTTCCATTAATATCTCGACAACCCCTGGTCTTAGAAACTCGAAACTTGGACTACATTTGTGGGGGGGTATTTCAAAGTTACCCTCAAAATTTCATTAAATTCGGTGCAGCTGTTTGTCTCCCGTGATGATGAGACAAACGAAAGCTTGGTTTTTCATTAATATCGTGGCAACCCTGGTGTTAGAAACTCGAAACATGGACTAAATTTTAAGTGAGGCTATTTCAAGACTACCCAACAAATTTCATCAAATTCGGTTTAGCCGTTCCCCCGTGATGGTGGATCATACATGCATACTTTTCTTCTTTATATATATAGATATTATGTAATTAAGTGCTTTACAGGTCAACTTCCCTGCTGACGGTGGTCAGATAAAACATGCTCTCACAATACAGTGTTAGTCTTAATTAATGTGTTAGTCTGTAGAAGCATCAGATTATTTTAATTTATTCAAACTGGTGTAGGAAATGATAGTCATTTAAAATGACGTCGAATTTGCTGGTATATATATATATATATATATATATATATATATATATATATATATATAATGTGTGTGTGTGTATGTACTTTTGTATTCTGTTTGAAAAGCGGCATTATTAAAATTTTGTTGTATATATTACAGGATCGAAGGTAACATGCCAGGTCGTGACGTGCTGAAACATTATCAATGTCTATAGATAAAATAGGTAAGTTGCTCTGTATTTTTAGTTTACTTTCTGTTTAATATTTAGGGTTCCTAAAAAGTCCATAAGTACACCCAATGACTTTGCAAGAAAAAATCCACGATTGTACACTTTAGGTCTAACTATAGTAAAGTGACCATACCGGGTAGAATGGAAGTGATTGCTGCGCCCCTAGCCCAGAATTTTCAACGTTAAGATAACGAACTAGGTAATAAGTGCGAAACACTCCAGTGACAAAATTACATCTATATAAATAAAATTAAAAATATGTCTGTATATGTGTGCACGTGTCATCATCACAGGAGAATGGTTGCACCGAATTTGAAGTTTTCGAGGTAGACTTGGAATAGCCTCACTTAAAATGTTGTCCATGTCTCGAGTTTCTAGGACCAGAGGCTATCGAGATGTTAGAAAAAAACATTATTAAACCTTCCATTGAGAGAACATTATGCAAACGATATTTGTTCCGCAAAATTATTTGATAAAAAAATATGTTGCTAAGCAACAGAATTAAACTCAATGAATTTATATATAAAAATAAATATATCACACGTTGATAAGCAATGGAATAAAATCTTATAAGTTAATTCAGCCGTAAATCTTGTTCTATTTAAATAATAACGAAATGCATGTAAATAAATTTTATCGGAATTACATTTTTGATTGGATTATATCCATTACGACCTTTTTGTTTAAAGATTACGGGGATTATTGATATTTTGAAATTATTACGTCATCTGTTTTATTTTAGCAAAGATTTTTCAGACCCATATATGTATTACCGGTATATACACGGGTGTAATTTTCTACGAAAATCTAAGTAGTACGGGTGTATCTTCTAATACAATTTCAGTACTTTCATTTTGGCATATATTGATTCAATTTCATATTTTCTATAAATGTGTTTATAAACGGGATCAAGATGCTTTATCCTTCAAATCTGCGCATGTGAGGGTAAATTTGTATAGCAAGAACAGATATTCTTAAACATCTTTTTGCAAGCATTAACATTTAAATGTTTTAGTACAATATTCTGTATAAAAATGTCATTTAAATACTATAGGAATTTACACATTTAGAATTTTAAGTTTATTTATATTGTTGTATATTCCGTAAATGTGTGTGTGAAATTTAAGTGTCGTACAGCCATGAAATTTGGTACACAGGCAATTAGTCTTTTTTACTACTGCACCTCGTCTTTTTTACTTCGAATTGGTTTTTTAGTTTTTTTTAACACTTTACAACATAGTTGAAAAGTGTTTATGACTTTGTTCATTCTGTCTGTCTGTCTGTCCGTTAGCACTATAACTGCCGTAAAAATGACTTTATCAAAATAATTTTTTTTTGTTCAGACGGTCTGTGGAACCTATAGGAATATAAAAGAATAATCTCGCCCAATTAGTTTTGGATTGAACTCGGATTGTGAAAATGAAATACATTGAAACTTAGGGACCTAATTTTTCCAACATTTATTAAGCGAATGTAAAATTCACAAATTGCTTCGAAAGTTTTAGGATATATTCAAATTATCCCATAAAATATATTAAAAAAATATTCAGCAAAATATGTTCGGTAGTTAATAGAAATTAAAATAATAATTACACCATTTATATGAAGCGATCATGTGACCATTATATGAAGAGATCATGTGACCCACTTTAAAATAAAATATGGCATATATCTTGTGTCAAAATCATGATTTTGAAAGTTCTCTTTAATTCATGTTTAGTGAATGATCGTGTTTAGTGATAGTTCTTTTTAATTCATGTTTGTATCCGTTCTAAAACCGCTTTATTTTTGTTTAAATTCTGTGCATCTGCATACCGAAACAACGGTTACAATATATTTCAGTTTAAATGATCATTCAACTTTGATTATTTCTACAACGAAACCTAATTTTCGCTTATGGAAAATGGAAATACCAAAAGATGTAGAATGAGTTGTATAAAAATTGCTGCATTTCTTTAACGCAAAATTATTTAGCTCATGGAGTCTGCAATATAGCTGATATGAATAAACATTCATTGATTTTATAGAGAGAACCAGACGATTTTTTCGATGAAGTTTTAAGCATAGAGTTAAATTACTTGTACCTCCATGGTTTTAAGTTTTTAAATGAAATAAATTATTATAATATTGGGATGAATGAAAGAAATGGAAAAATATTTATGAATGAAATGTTGTTTTTATATAAAGAGCGAGGTAATTTATATTTCGATGACGTCATTTGAATAAAGTTCATTTGTTTTCGATGAAGTTTTCAAATATAATAAATTATTGTAGTATTATGATAATTTTAAAAATATTACCGAGGAATGTATCGCATTTTAGATATGTTTAAACCAGGCAATTTATATTTCAATGCCGTCATTTGATTGAAGTTCATTTTTTTTCAATGAAGTTTTAAGTTTTCAAATATAATAAATTAATGTGGTATTATGATAATTTTAAAAATATTACCAGGGAATGCATCGCATTTTAGAGATGTTTATATAAATTTGCATTTCAGTTGGAAAGTGTTTCATAATCAATGCTTTATGCATGATTGATCTTTCTTGTTTATTTTTTAGCCCGATTTACGATGGTTTGGGACGATATTCACGCAAATGATTCCTTAGCATCCGAAAATATTTTTCCAAAATTTCAATCTTGCCATCATCGGGAACATAGAGAAATGATATTTCAAACAAACTTTGAACGGAATCCTTACGAGTAATAGATGAAATTTCGTGAATTTTTAAAAAGTATTTATACTTTTCGTACATTTTAAACTCCCTGATTTTTATATCTCTGTGTATTAAAAAAGATGGTGTGGGCAGCACATGACTTATATAACCTTATATATGACCTCATATAATGCAATGAATGTATAAGATCTACCTACGGTGGTTTTAACGATGAATTGGCGATTTTCCGAATGACAACATGTAAAACTATTTCAAAGTACCCAATGAACTCATATTAACAATTATCAATATTGGGAGCATCCTCAATAAGCGATATAGTCCATATATTAAAATATTTTAATAAATAATACAGCAATTAGGCGTAGTTTTTGCAATTTTGATGTTATTTTCGTAAATTTGGCAACATTTTAAAAGTTCGCACGTTGGAGATATTCCGACATATTCGCCACGAAATTTTGCCAAACGTTACGGACGAAATAATGTTTTTTATAGTAAATTCTTATATTCCTTCCAAGATAATTGAATTTTCGTTAAGTAGTCGTCATTTTTATGACTTTGACGGCATTTTCGCTATTTGGCCACATTTAGAAAAGTCGCCAAGTTGGCAACAACCCTCCAACTTTGTCACCAGGCGTTATGAACGGAAAAAATAAGTTATTTTTATAGCAGATAAATGACTATCGGCCTTCAAATAAAAAAGTATTACCCAAAGTACCTTTTCTCATGAATGGAACGGGCTAGATCCACGAGATTGATGTCACCAAATTTATGGCATGATATTACATATAAAAGTGGACATATTTCACAATAGTTAATATATATATATATATATATATTAACTATATATATATATATATATATATATATATATATATATAATTAACTTGACGTCATTTTTGCAATTTTGATTATATTTTCGTCAATGTGGGGCCAAATACCGCCAAGTTGCCAATATTTAGTAGAGAATTTCTTATATAATAAAAGATATATCCACCATATGACGGAAATAAAAATTTTCAAAATATTGCATTTTTATCAATTTGACGAAAATTTGATAACATTTCTTTCAATTTGGCAACATTTAAGAAAGTCGCCAAGTTAGCGATATGCCGCCAGAATTTTGCCAAGCGTTACAGATGGAGTCTTATGATAGAGTCTTGTATTCTTTCCAAAATATTGAATTTTAATCAATTAGTTGACATTTTCATTGATTTAGCGTCATTCTTATCAATTTGACGACATTTTTATCAATGTGGAGACATTTTGAAACTCGCCAAGACAATATTCCGCCAAATTCGCCTCTAATATTTCGCCAAACATTATGGCCGGAGAAATAGGTTATTCTTATAGCAGATAAACGAATAATGGCTTCCAAATACAAATCTATTACCCAAAGTATCTTCTCTTATGTAGTAGATTCTTATTCTTTCCAAGATATTGGATTTTCCTCAATTAGTCTTCATTTTCATTGATTTAATGTCATTTTTAACACTTTACAACAAAGTCGAAAAGTGTTTATGACTTTGTTCATTCTGTCTGTCTGTCTGTCCGTTAACACGATAACTGCCATAAAAAAGAATTAATCAATATGAAATTTTAGTATTTTGTTCAGACGGTCTGTAGGACCTATGGGAATATAAATGAATAATATCATCCAATTAGTTTTGGATTGAACCCGGGTTGAAAAAATGAAATACATTGAGCCCTATGGGACCTAATTTTTCAAACATTTTTTAAGCGGATTTAAAATTCACAAATTGCTTCGAAAATTTTAGGTAATATTCAAATTATTCCATAAAATATATAAAAAAAATTCAGCGAAATATATTCAGTAGTTTTTTAAATAAAAATTAAAATAATAATTACACGTCTTATATTGAAGCGATCACGTTGAAGCGATGAGTTGTATTAGAATTGCTGTATTTCTTTAACACAAAATATTTAGCCCATGGAGTCTGCATAGCTGATATGAATGAAATATTCATTGATTTTACAAAGAGAAGGACGATTTTTTTCGGTGAAGTTTTAAGCATAGAGTTTAAATACTTCTAACTCCATGGTCTTAATTTTTAAATAAAATAAATTATTATAGTATTGTGATGAATGAAATGAATGGGAAAATGTTATGAGCGAAATGCTGTTTTTATAGAGAGGTGTGTTATTTTTTCTATAACGTCATTTGAATGAATTTCAGTTGTTTTTGATGAAGTTTTCAAATATAATAAATTATCGTAGTATTATGATAATTATAAAATTATTATTGAGGAATGTATCGCATTTTAGAGATGTTTAAACCAGGCAATTTATATTTCAATGCCGTCATTTGAATGAAGTTTTTTCGATGAAGGTTTAAGTTTTCAAATATAATATATTAATGCAGTATTGTGATAAGTTTTAAAATATTACCGAGGAATGTATTGCATTTTAGACTTGTTTAAATAAAATTGCATTGAAGTTGGAAAGTGTTTCATAATCAATGCTTTAACATACCTGCCAACTTTTACGAATTTTTCGTAATTTTTACGAAAATTCTCTTATTTTACGATTTTACGCGCGTAATCGATTTCTTTACGATTTTTAATATTTTTTACTAATTATGCCTAAAAATCGCGCCAATTTGCCGATTTATCGCCAAATTTATATTTTTATACCAAAATGTCGCCAAGCATTTGGATTGCTTGTCACACGAGAACGTTCGCGTTCTCGTGTGACAAGCAATCCAAATGAACGCAGACAATGAACGCAGCAATGAACGCAGACGTTCTCGTGTGACAAGCTCTATTTATTCTGGTACTTCCAGCACGCAGCGTTCAAGAAACGGACGGCAGACAATGCTCGTCTTTCTAACCCGGAAGTGTAGGCATAAAATCCCCCACAGAAAGGAATAAAAAAAAAGTTGTAGATTTTTGTCTCCGTAATCACCGTGATGTATGTTATCATATATATCATTAATACATATGTTGTCATTGGACTCAAAGGGGAAACAGAAGAAAAAACTTCGCACAGCATTTGAAAATATTTGTTTTACTTTTACCCCTTTTTGTTGAGAGTCCAAAATTACCAGTTTGCATCCATTTTCTTCTTCTAATGATTTCATATCAGAACAATAGATCTAATTTATTTTTATAGTGCGAATAAAAATAAAGAATTATTTTACTAAACAAATTATATTTCGCTTAAATTTTAAGATGAGCAATTCAGTCTTTTCTTTTCAGGCTTTGCTGAGAGTACATAATTGCCTTTTTCCATCCATCTCCATCCCCTGATTATTACACATTAACTTTACTAAACTAGCTTATTTTTATATTTCAGTTGATTATAAAAGTCACCTTTTTAATTATTTTCATATAAATAGTAATTTTTTTTTTTTTTTGTTCAGCTCTGCAGCGGTTGCCGAGAGAACGCTATTATCCTTTTCCATCGATCTCCATCTCCCTATTGTTGCACATTAACTTGATTAAATTAACTTATTTTCATATTTTGGTTGATTATAAAGGCAAATTTTTTTATTATTTTCACATAAATAGTACGATCGTGAAATTCAGTTTTTTTTCGCGAGCGTTTCCGAGATTACGCAATTATCCTTTTCCATCGATCTCCTTCTCCGTATTGTTGCACATTAACTGGACTAAAGTAGCTTATTTTCATAATTTGGTTGATTATAAAAGTTAATTTTTTAATTATTTTCATATAAATAGTACGATCATGAAATTCAATCTTTTTCTATCTGAAGCCCTTTCTGCCACATTTTTATGAAAAGATATTTTGAACAAAATAAACATTTTCTTTAAAATATACTGCCACCAATTTTTATTTATGTGTAGACACTAGACAATGCACATTTTAATAATACATGATAATTTTATGAATGTGTTTAAAAATATACTGCAGTTTAAGAACAAAAAATTTGTGTCTTCCCAATTGTAAAAAAAAATTTTTTTGTGAAATTAAGTTTATAAATCCTGACTATTGTAATGATTTAATTTCAACAAAACTGACAAAATAAAAGCATGAGTTATTATAGATAACAAAATCATAGTTTAGAATTAATATAAAGGAATGTGTTAAAATTAAATTTGCCCATGTATTTAAACAACCCTGTTCTTAAACGCAATTGTCAAACTTGCATTTTCTAAATATAATAGAATTATATCATTTTTCATCATTACATAACGAATTATATCATCATTACATAACGTAACTTTCTGTCAAAATATTTTGAGAGATGAAGGATACAATGTAAATAATGTACAAATGAACATGCATACAACTGTTTCCAAAGAGATCTCAAAACAGTTGTGTGTTTCACATATTTGTGCATTATTTACATTGTGTCCTTTGAAAATCAGATTTATGTCGATTTGTTCCGTAAAACTCATTTTACGCGCTATTCTGATTTTTTTTCAAAAATCTTCTGATTTTTACTCCAAATAAGTTGGCAGCTATGCTTTAAGCGTGATTGATCTTTCTTGTTATCAGTTTGGTGACATTTTTATCAATTTGGCGATATTTTCGGCAATATGCCAACATTTAAAAAAACTCGCCAGGTTGGCGATATTCCGCCAAAATTTCGCCAAGCATTGTTTATGGAGAAATAGGTTAGTCTTATAGTAGATAATCGACTAATGGCGTCAAATTACAAAGCTATTACCCAAAGTGTCTTCTCTCGTGAATGGAACGAGATTGATGATTATAAATTCCTCGCATAATATTACGTATAAAAAACGAACAGGTTTCACAATAGTTAATATATTTTTGTTTTATGTGATTTTGATAAATTTATTTGAAGAATGTGCAATATCACGAGAACGATTCTTGCTAGTGTTCTATAGTTTATGAAAAATTACATAAGAAATTATTATCAACTTTATAGAATGTTTTAATATTTTTATGATTTTCTTAAATTTCATTTAAAAATTTAGGAGGATTTTGAACATTCGATTGCACGTAAAAGCAGTAGGCTTACAGTACTCACTTATTGTGATTTTTGTATCAAATTTTGTTCGGATCGCTTGATTCGTTCTTCAGTTATCGTCTCCACAGGCTCACTGACACACACACACACTTTCACACACACAAACACTTTCACACACACAAACACTGTCACACACACAAACACTTTCACACACACACACACACAATTTCACACACACATACTTCACACACACACACACTTTCACACACAGACATCACCTCAAAAACGTCTGATTCGTGTTCAGGGATGCGTGACACGTGCTCTCCCCTTATAAACTCGAATTCGAATTTTCAATCCCGTCACAATATTGCCTTATACATTATACTATGTATATAAGGAAAGTGAAAATCTGATGTGGACAACACGACTTTTCCTGCAGACTTAAATTTATTTTATTTTTATTTTTTTTTTAATAATTCATTAAATTGAATTTTATTGCATAAAAAACACACATACTTATTAAAACTTTCTAACACTGTTGAAAAGTCTTTATGACTGTGGTTATTCTATCTGTCTTTCTGTTCATATGATAACTGCCATAAAAATAACTTTATCAAAATGAAATAGAAGTATGTTGTTCAGACTGTCTGTGGGACAGATGAGAATGTAAATTAATAATATCACCCTTAGTTTTGGATTGAACCTGGTTGAAAAAGTGAAATACTTTGAACCCAATGGACCTCATTTTTCAAACATTTTTTAAGCGAAGTTAAAAATTTAGAAAATATTCAAATTATCACATAAAATATAGGGAAAAAAATTCAGCAAAATATGTTACTAAGTAGTTTTTAAAATAAAAATTGAAATAATAATTACACCCAGGATATATGGAGAAATCCCGTGATTCATTGCAAAATAAAATATGGCATTATACGTCTTTTTCTGGTGATGAGGTTAGGAAAACACTCACTCGCCATTAAGACTGCACAAAACACCGCAACATTTAATAATACATAAAAATTGCACATATTTTACAAAGCATAGCTAGGATGAGCCATAGATTACAACACGTTAGCTACGTGCTTGGAACGCCATTTCAAACTCAACTAAATTGTAAACAAAAAAATGTTTTTGAGTCTGGTTGAGTGCTGCCATCTAGTGTCCGTTTGGGAAACTGCAGAATGTCTCTTACAAGCTTACCCTTTATTTCCGACGTCCAAGCAACCGCCTAAGCGCCCTCGGTCGTTACCGGGAAGACCCGTGAGGGATATTTACCTCCGCAATAAGCGGAGCCGTCTAGACTAGTTTTATCTGCACTCCATTTATTGGCATACTTTTAACCATTTCCGTCCCCTCCCTTGCTTTTGGGAACTCGCGTAGTTGACCTGCACTTTCACATTGTATGTAATATTATGTAATCTCTGACTCAGGCTCGAGGCCCTGCACCCCTCGGGGCGCAACTCTATCTCCCCCCCCCCTTTTATCTACGCTGCAGTCAGCCCGCTGGGGCCCTGCTCTTTCACCTCTGAAGACTCGGAGGGAAGGAGGCACGACTTCGGTCACTGCCCCCCCCCCCCCCCCGAGCACCTTTTAGTTTTAAATCTTATTCTTCTTCATTTTTTCTGAACTTCTTTCCTTTTCGCCCGAAGTTTAAAGGGAGGCTTTTGCCTCTCCTGGGTACTTCGCTAACCCCGTCCTTGAGTTCCTTGAGTTCCAAGCAACCGCCTCGGTGAGGAACCAGCACTTGAAGTTTTTAGTGGGCGGCCACTTAGAGGATTCATGGGTTGTACACTGTCCACTTGGGAATAAGCTTTTAAGGCAGATGAGTGATAAACTCCAACTGCTACTTGAGGGTTCTCTAAGCTAGCTACTTCGTATGAGGATGGGGGTCGCTATACAAGTATAACATACGGTCCATCTCGTCACGGCATAAATTTTGAACTCCTTCCTTTGGCTGCATTACTAACAGGGTGTAAAGTTACGTACTCTCGGTCTCCTGGTGTGCATTGTTGAGCAGGTCGTCGCCTTTGATCAACATATTGTTTCCTCTTATCTCGCTGCTGCTCCACAACTTCTTTGATCTGTACGGTAAATTTGGCGAACTTTTTAAGATAAGGAGTAATTTCCGGAACAAAGTTATCGTTTTCAATTACACTATGAATATCATTGGTCGTATCATCTGTCGTGCAAGGTTCTCTACCAAAACTTAGAAAAGCTGCTGTTTGTCCAGAGATCTGGCTCTTTGCGGTATTTAAAGCAAAACGGATTGCTGGTAGCTTCTTAGACCAAGAATCAGGTTTATCTTGAACCAAAATTGCAAGTCGTGGCTTTAGATCACGGTTCTTTCTCTACTGGGTTTGCTTGGCTGTTTAAATAATAGGAATTAATGACTGTTTAATGTTCAACAGGCAACAAAGTTGTTGCATCACAGCTGAAACGAACTGAGTTGCATTGTCACTGATGATCCGACGAGGAATGTCAAACCCCATCAAGATTTCTCTAGCAGCGTTATTTCACATTCTTTCGCAGTAGCATTGTGCAATGGGAATAATTCCACCCATTTAGTAGCGATATCTACTATTATCAAACTCCACTTTTTTCCATCTCTACTCTCTGGTAAGTGTCCAAAAAGGTCTATAGAGAGGGTCTCAAAACGCTGAGAAGGAACTGGAGTCTGTAACAATCCTGCCGGTTTCTGATTAGGAGGTTTGTATCTGTTGCAGTCTATACAGATTTTTACATAGTCTCAGATGAATTTCCTCATCTTTGTCCAATAATTGCGTTTCGCTATGCTGTCAAAAGTTCCTTCAGCTCCATAGTGTCCAGCAGTAGGAGTATCATGATGTTCTTTCAGAATCAAGTTTCTTTCATGGGCTGGACCTACTAATTAAGCTTCTTCACTTTCGGAATCTGGAACATAACTGTAAAGGACACCCTGATTCGTGAAGTAGCCTCTTTGTATCCAGTTTGCACAGTTTACGTCTTTTGTCAATGCTTTCAAACCGGCGAATCGTCTTTCCTACTTCCTCATCCTTCAATTGCTCTTCACGTATCTCGTTAGGTGTTCTGGAGGGAACATCGAAAGATGCAGTACAGAGTTCGCATGAAGGGATATCATGTTCACAAACAGGTCTTGACAACGTATCATTAGCAACGTTGTTGCAATTTCCAGGAATGTATTCAATGTTCAAATTGAAAGACTGAAATTGTAATGCCCATTAGGTTAATCTTCCGGATGGAGACTTAAGCTTCATGAGCCATTTAAGAGGTTGGTGGTCGGATGCCACTGTAACACTAGATCCCTCTATGTATCCTCGGAACTTGTTTAATGTCCAGTAATAACAGCCAGTGCTTCACGTTCCATGGTGGAATAATTTCTCTCAGCAGAACTAAGCAGCCTACTTGCATATTCAATCGGATGTTCATCCGATCCTTGGCCTTGAAAAAGGACAGTTCCCAAAGCATAACTACTTGCATCTGTCCTAATAACAAAAGGTTTGGTGAAATCAGCTTGCTTCAGAATGGGTGAGGACATCACGCATTGCTTTAGAAAGTCGAAAGCTCTCTGTTCACTTTCAGACCAACTCCATAGAGTTTTCTTTTTTGTTATATTGGTCAGAGGTCGAGAAATCTCAGAAAAGTTGGGTATAAACTTCCTATACCAGGAACATATCTGCAAGAAAAATAGTAGTTGCTTCTCATTTTTAGAGAAATATACCTTTTCAAGAGCTATCCCTATTCCATGAGGTGCGATATTTAACTCGAGAACAAGAAAAGTTGCATTTCTCTCGGTTTGCACGAAGTTTGTATTTGATTAGTCTGTCGAAAACCATTTCAAGTTCTTTAAGATGTTGTTTAAAAGATGGTGACAAGACTATGAGGTCATCCAGATAGGCAAGAGCTGGCAAGCCTCTACGAAACGTGTCCATTAGTCTCTGAAACGTAGCAAGGGCATTTCGAAGACCAAAAGGCATTCTTAAGAATCTATAGGTCCCAAACGGACAAACGAATGTTGTTTTATCTCGATCAGCTGGATTGACATTTACTTGGTGGTAACCAAATTTCAGATCAATAGTTGACATAAAAGAGGTATGTTTAGCATCTTGCATTAAATCGTCCATCCTGGGAAGTGGGCAAGTGTTAGGAACAGTCACTTTATTAAGTTTCCCGTAGTCTACGCACAGTCGAACGTTACCATCTGGTTTTTGGATCAAAACTACAGATGCTCTCTCCATAGGGCGATTCACATTCTTCAATAATGTTCTTTTCGAGAAGATCATCAATTTCTTTTTTGAGCAGCTCCTTCCGAGCTGGTGACATTCTGTAAGGAGGTACAGAAATGAGAACGTGATTATTTGTAGTAATATGATACTCGATAATCGAGGTAGCTTCTCCCCCTGGTTTAAAGATACTGTCATATTGTTCTAGTAGACTGTTAAGCTGACTTCTCTGAGTAGTTGTCAGATTCTCTCTCCTTCACTTTCCCGCAATTGAGAAACGTTAATCAAAACTTGTCTATCCTCGTGGTGTTCTACATTGGGTTGGGTGCCCAATTCTTCTCCAAATGGATACTTGCGATTTGGGCTATCACAAAAATACCAGCATTTGTCCTTTATGTCAAGAACGATACCCGCAGATTTCAGATAATCTGTTCCAAGAAGAGTTCGATTTCCAGTAGTGTTGTTTGGAAGGATGATGAAATCCGTCATCACTTTCTTTCCTTCAATTTCTATCATCACTAGGGTAGTGTAGCATTCAACAAGAGACTGCTGACTATCTGCCAGACTTATTGTCAACTTCGGTTTTTGAAATGATAGTCCATGCTCTTTGAATACTTTAAACATCTTTTCTCCCGCAATGGAATGTGAAAATCCCGTATCAGCGCACACTCTACCTCATCTTCCACAAAATGTTATGTCTAACAGGGTAACTTGAGGACCCTTAGTGAATGCTGAAAATGCGTCTATGCTATTTGCGGAAACTTCCTTTTTGATTAGGGAACAATCAGGACATTTAGCTTTATTGAATCCGGGTCTTCCGCATCCATAACATCTTAACGAAGGTCTTTCTTCTCGAATATACTTGAGTTTTTCTCCTCTGTTAAAAGGTACAGTTTTCTTAACGGGATCAAAACTTTCGGTTATATGAGTTTCTTTTGATTTGGCTATCTTTTTCTGTCCACTAGGCAAGAAATTTCTTAAGTTTTCGTACGCATCCAATTTATCAGCTAAATCTGAGGGAGAAATTATCTGTTCCCACTTATCCAGGTAATATTCTTTCCATTCCGGGGTGCAGCGTTTTCCCATTTGATCAGAAATAATCAAATTCTGGAACTGCTCAAAAGTGAAAATGTTCAATTCTGATATCCATCCTTCAAAAAATTTCTGATTTCGAAATGGAAATATTTCCATGTGCAGTCAGTGCTTTTTCTATGTTAAGAAAATAACTTTCGAAACCTTTCTGCCGTGAATTTAAATCGTTGCAAAAGGATGCTACGGTTGTGAGAATAATCCTTAAATTTCTCTTCAGGCTCTCTAGCAATGAGTTTTGAAACATCGTTGGGCAGTGCTCCTATGAGATGTGTCACCCACAGATCTTCCGGGATTTTTAGGACCTTCATTTGTCTTTCAAATAAGACTAAAAACAAGCTCATATCATCTATTTCAGGGTTGAAACTTGGCAAAATTTTCTTTAAGCTTACTTTCATATGAGAATTTTCCTGTTGAATAACCGTGGATGCAGTTTCTTTCTGACTGGCCAACTGTAGCCTTAGCTTTTCTATCTCTTATTCTCTATTTTGCTTTTCTACCCTTTCTTTTTCTAATTGTTCTATTTCTCTGTTCTCTCTTGCCCTCTGTTCATCTTCCAGTCTGTCCGAAATAATACTCTCAAAAAGATTTCTTACAAATTCTTCATCCTCCTTGTACACCTTGCTCTTTAGAATAATATCCCTAAGTTCAATGACTTTCAGATTACCATTCCTTTTTCTCTTAATTCAGTCGTTAGTTGTTTCAGACTGGTTTTTTTCCCTTTCGCTAAAAATGCTATCGTTATCTTTGCTATTCTTTTACAAATGTGAATGTTCAGTTCTATTAAATTCGAAAATTGTCCTAAATGATTTAAAAATAGATTTTTCTGAACGTTCTAAATGAAGAGACAAATGTCACTTTCACTTCAATAATTCAAAGAAATAGAATTTTCGTCTTTGAGTGGCTCAAGAACAGCATTATTATCAAATTTATATTTATTTCAAATATCTCATAAATACCACTTTAATTTACTTAAAATCAATAGTATGTATCAATTTTATCCATTAAGGTTTCAAAACTTCAACTTATTATTCTATTATTACGACTAACACACAACAGTACATTCAAAATAACATTAAAACGAAAGTCGATTTAAAAAATTCTTATATGTCAGGATTGACAACATCAATTTATTCCATTTAAGCCAAGGTGGCTCTTAACTTTTAATTTTCTAAAACATGGTTATGCTAATTAAAAATTACTTATCTGACTTCCACTGACTAGAGATGAGCCAACGGCCCTACCGTGCTGAAAACACCGGTTCTCGTTAGATCACCGAAGTCAAGCAGCATCGGGCGCGGTTAGTACTTGGGAGGGTGACCACCTGGGAACACCACGTGCTGTTGGCACATTTCAGGCGCGGTTAGTACTTGGGTGGGTGACCACCTGGGAACACCGCGTGCTGTTAGCACATTTCGGGCGCGGTTAGTACTTGGGTGGGTGACCACCTGGGAACACCGCGTGCTGTTGGCACATTTCGGGCGCAGTAGCCCGGTGGTTTGGGAGCTAGATTTGCACGCTGCCACAACTGCCGCCGTGTTCATGCGGAGTACGATCACGTTAAACATGTGAGTCCGTAAGTCCTTCCAAGCGGTTGGTGGTAGGGGAAGGAGGGTACGGTCCCTGTGGATGCCTCCCCCACTGGGTTCCGGTCTAAATTGGGTGGCACTTCCCGGCCGTCCAAATGGTTACCTTCCACCTTTCTGGTAGGTCAGACGGTCTGGGTCTCAACAACAACAACAACTGACTAGAGATGAATATAGAACGTTCCTAACTTTACCGAGGATTCGGGGGCCGTCGTTGGTCGCCACTATTTATAAGGCTTTTTCTGATGATGAGGTTAGGAAAACACTCACTTGCCATTTAAGACTTCACAAAACATCACAACATTTAATAATACATAAAAATTACACATACTTTACAAATAGCTAGGATTAGCCATACCTTACAACACGTTAGCTACGTGCTTCGAACACCATTTCGAACTAAATTTTAAACAAAAAATTGTTCTTAAGTCTGGTTGAGTGCTGCCATCTAGTGTACTATGGGAAACTACAGAATGTCTCTTACAGCATCAAAATTTTTATACGTGTGTAAAGATTGTGATATTTAAGTATCTTTTAAATTTATATATAGTGTTGCATTCATCATAAAACCTCTTTAATTTTGCGTATTATCTGTGTATCTAAATTACGTACTTACGCAATTACAATATTTTTTATTTTAAATGATCACTAAACTTTGATTATTTCTACAACGAAGCCTAATTTTAATGGATGCAGAATGTAAACAAATCAAGCGATTGTAAGGTGAGTTGTATAAGAATTGCTGAATTTTTTTCACTCAAAATTATTGAACTCTGGAGTCTGGAGTGTAAGTGATATGAATGAAATATTAATGTATTTTACATAGAGAACACACGATTTATATTTCGATGAAGTTTTAAGTTTTCATGTATAATAAATAATTGTTCTACTGTGATAATTTAAAAAATCGCTGCATTTATTACGATTTAGAGATTTTAGAGTAATTTTTTAAATAAAAATTGAAATAATAATTACACTCATATGAAAAGTTCACGTGACTCATAGCAAAATGTAATATAGTTCCATTTTTTTCCTCTGTGTAAAGTTTAAAGATCGTTTAAATTCATGTTTTGTATTGCATTCTTCATAAAACCGCGTTTTTGTTTTCGTCTTATCTCCATATCTAAGTTCTGTGCCAACGCAATTACAATATTTTTTATTTTAAATGATCACAAAACTTTCTTTATTCCTACAACGAAGCCTAATTTAACGCTAAATTATGACATACAGAATGTGAACAAACGTCATTTAAATAAAGTTCATTTTGTATAAGTAGCATTTTATTTTTCGATGAAATTTTAAGAATAATTTAGTCGATGGTCATTTTTGAAGTTGCTTAAAATGTAAATAAAATTGCATTTCAGTTGGAAAGTGAATCAATGCTTATTCATGATTGATCTTTCTTGTTGTCATGATTGATCTGTCTTGTTGTATCAACAATGATACTGTTTTTATCAAGGAGGCTATAGTACAGCTCTATCCTCTTAAATTCCTACGTCATTGTTACAATACTCTGTATAATAAATTTGACAATGCTTTTAAAAGGGATTTTGGCAACATCTTCGATTCAAATTATAAATGGCAACGTTACTGATAACTGAATTTTCATTTCATTTGAATCATTTATTGAGCGGTGTTGTAAGAGGTGTGACGAAAGAGGAATCGGTGTGTTTTTTCAAAAAGGTCATCTTTTCGATTTCGAATATTTTATATTATTGGATTTATCTCTATCGGTTCCATGTTATTGTTGTGTGTTCGTCTTCTGTTTTGACGTTGTTCTGGAATATGACCACAGGTAATATGAGTGACCGTGAGTGTTACCATTGGTGTAAAAGTCGACTCTTAACCGGGACCTATAGGGGTCACAATCCCCCTAGGCCTTATATGTATTCCCAGTTGGTCCTTTTTCCTCACCTTTCTGATACTTGTCTCGTAGCTTTTGCTTAGCTATATATATATATATATATACACGCACACACTGAAGAGCCAAATCATTATGACCACCCCCACCGTGAGCGAATGAGCTTGCCTGAATGATGCGGAGGGCACATGAACAGGCGGGAATGCTATTTAACGGTTGCCCGTGATTCTGAGGCATATTTCTAGCGCTCCCGTGTGTGTGAGACGGGTTACCATTTATTACCCTCGGTCCGTCCAGTTTTCCCGGACATACGAGGCCCCGCTGCTGACCCGCCGCCGCCACAGCGGGCACAAGATACATCGCTGAACGCAACAACGCTCGCGCCAAGGGCCACCCCAGGGATATATAAACACCAAATCCCGTAAACATCACACCAATCCAAATGCCGCCCCCAGCAAAGCAGCCACGAATCAGACAACGGCCAAAACAACAAACATCAAAATTTCGAACCTCTGAAACTCATCCTCTGTCTGGAATCACAACATCCCTATCCGGTCAGACCTTTATTAAATTCCAACAATTTTTACAAAAGCAACTTAACTTAAGTTGCAAAAAATAATATACAAATTCCATCTACATTTATTCACATAAACATTACTTAACACATTTCATCATCAACACAAATCAACCAAACTTAACCAAACTTTGGTTAACAAAACAAAACGAAAGAACAATTACAAACATTAATTTTTACAAAACACAATACATATTCATTAACTCTCACTATCATACAAATTCCAATCCTAGCTTTCTCAAATTTAATCAAATCACCAATACAAATATCAATAAAATTATCAGGAAAGTATTTAATTCTATATATATCAAACTTTTTACACACATATACATAATGACATACATCACCAACCATATTATCCATCGTACACATTTTGGATTTTCCAAACTTGTTAAACTGATGGTATGGAAAGATACCATGTCCAGTTATGATTTGGTTGAAGTAGAAGTTTGAAATGCATCTACTATTGTTCACCAAGATCTTGTCCAGAATCTTACCCCAAACTGAAAGAAGAGTGTGAGACGGATAAGGCTGCTGATATAAGCGAGTTCTATCGAGGGCAGATCGTGATGGTCCGACGGCTCGGAACGAGTATTTCCGAAACTGCATGGCTCATCGGTTGTTGGCGAGCTGTCGTAATTATGACCTATACAAAGTGAATGAATGACGACGAAGCCAGTAGTAGACGGAAAGACGTTGGACTTCCATGCGTCATCAATGAAACTGGACGTCGTAGGCTGTTCCGCTTGGTGGGGCAAAATCGGTGATAGCCAGTGGATCAACTGACAGTCGATTACAATACCCAGTAGAAGTGTTTCGGAGCACACAGTTCAGCGGACTCTGATGGATGTAGGACTCCGCAACAGACGCTCCTCTCATGTGCTTCTGTTAACCAAGCGTCATCGCCATTTACGTCTCCAGTGGGCCCGGGAACATCGTGATTGGACCATGGAACAATGAAGCAGAGTTGCCTGGTCGAATGAATCACGACATTTGGTTCATCACGTCGATGGTCCCGTCAGAGTACGCCGTCTTCCAGGTGAACAGTTCCTTGACACATGTACCGCGGGTCATAAACAGGCCGGAGGTGACGGTATTATGGTTTGGGGGACTTTTTCATGGGCGTCTCTGGGACCGCTGGTTGTGGTGGAACATACCATGAAAGCTGTGAACTATCTCAACATCATTGCTGACCAGTTGCACTCTTACATGTCATCAGTTTTCCCCAACAGGAATGATGTCTTCTAGCAGGACAACGCTGCCTGTCACAAAGCCGGAATTGTGCTACGGTGGTTTTGAGGAGCATGCGGTTGAATTTCAGTTGATGTCCTGGCCGCTTACCTTAATCCCATAGAGCACATTTGGGATGTCATGGAACGGCAGCTCAGAGCTCAAACACCACCGCTATATTAAATTCTATCCCACGCCACTAATATTAACAAAGTCTGACAGCACTTCCTCTTTTCTTCGACCATAAAATATATGGTCACTAATCTTAACCTCTACGTAAACTTTCTCATATGAAACTGCTTCCCCATCACATTTTTAAAGCATAAAGAACGTGAAGGCAGCGTGTGCCCCATGCCTCATATCCCTCCCCCTCCGATGTAAATGTACATTGTGTGAAGCAAGGCAGACTGCATTGAGTTTTTGTGAGAGCAAGCAGGTCGACAATCGGGAGCTCTGCCAACCTATGTAACTATATCTGTTTCCAGTATCATTTAATAAAGTAGATTTTGATAACTTGAAATGTCTCTTACCTGGATTATTGTAGCCTATATATATATATATATATATATATATATATATATATATATATATAATTTAAGAATTTTAATTGCTTTTAATATCGTCAAATGCTTGTTATTCATCCCCCATTAATTAATGTGCATGAAGATCAAATGAAAAATAGAGTTACCCAATTATTTGCATGAGAAAAAGCCGGTTATTCATAAAGCAGGTACTAAACCTCTTGTTCCCTGTTCTTCACATAAGTGAGTGTTTAAGAGAAAAATTATCTGTAATACATCATGCAGAAAAATCTACAAGTAATCAAATAAAATTATTTTAAATTCTTACGAAAAGTCATGTTATATATATATAAAATTTTATAAAATAGAAACACAAATTTGTTTCGAATTTAATGCCATCTTACTACTTTACATCATTACTATTTACATATGATGATTCTGCCTCCCATCTTTCTTAGAACAAAGAGCTCCACCCCGAAATAGAATGAAAGTATCGAACGGGATAAGAGGTTTCTTAGGGGGGGAAATTGTCGTCGTAAGATGCCCGGGAGAGAGTGAAGTGAAAAAGGGTGTGGCGAAATTCGGGAATAGATTGTCCTTTCAAAGGTCGTGGGATTATCGCATCGAAGATGACGAAAGAGAAACTGTTCAGAAATCTTTTATGGTGTCAACAGTTTTTACTTTCCCCACTTAGCATAAGTAGGGAGGGGTTGAAGACCCAGACCGTCCGACTCGTCCAAAGGACTAGGAGCAACTATTTGGACGGCCGGAAGTAGGGAGGGGTGAGGGAACTGTCTTTGCTGTGAAACATCTTAGGTATGGGGGTGAGGAGTAAATCGTGAAATAAATGTGACGGGAATAAATCGGAAGTTTCATAACGGAAGTGACCTCATATTGTACTGAATGCCTTACTGGAAATATTGGCTACAATTTGACGATATGGGTCGATTGATCTTGCTGACAGACTTGGGAAAATATAGGTGGCTTTTAACGAGTTCTGAAAATTTCTCGAATATTGTAGATTGGCTTAAAACTTTAAGAGTTACGTACTTTTAATACAGATAGTGCTTAAGCCTTTCATCGTTTAGTTGATTTGTTGACGTGATACGAGTAAAAGTATCTGTCGACCTTAATACAAAACCCTAAATGTAATTTTCCTTCCGATTATACAGGATGCCCCAAAAACATTGGCCTCGACTTTTATTCCTTAAATGTTGATCTTAGACATATATAATAAATTACAAAGTTGCGTAAAAAAGGGTACAGAATTTTGTGAAATCGATTAAAATTTTCAAGGGAATTCAAATTTAAGAAATACAAAATTTAAATTTTTATATGCCCCCCCCCCCCCCCCCCCGTACAAAACATTTCCAATGAGTAAAATGTGATCCGTACACTAATAAGGTGATGTACAAAATTTCAGCATTTTATCTAAAACGTCCCAGAGATGTGAAAAGACAAAAATGCTGACTTAAATCACTTTTCGATGTATCGACATGGGTTCTCAGAAGGAAAAAATAATGTCGGTAGATCGCGTTTCAGGGATCATGCACAAATTACAAAAGAAATGAATGATTACATAAATAAATAATAATTTTGCTATTTATTGGTACAAACGTACCTACACTGTGTAGAAATAATAAATTTACACAAAGCTTACAAAGCTTGTTCAAAATGTTTTCCATCCATGCCAAAGTTCCATTAAAGATAAGAGGCAGATATTATATTTGTCTATGATGCATTTCTGCGTTGCGTCATTTGCACTTTTGCTGTAAACATTTACATTTTAATTTCTGATTAATCCCTCATAAACTTTATTTAAACATATCTTTGGGACTTTTTATCATAAAATGCTGAAATTTTGTACATCACCTTATTAGTGTATGAAGCACATTTTACTCATTGGAAATGTTTTTGTACAGGGGCCGTATAAAAATTTAAATTTTGTATTTCTTCAAATTTAACCCTCTGAAAATTTTTATTGATTTCATAAAATTCTGTACCTTTTTTTACACAACTTTGTAATTTATTATATATGTCTAAGGTCAATATTTAAGGAATGTCAGAATGTTTTTGGGACACCCTGTATAAACCCTTTATGCATTTTTTTCTTTCTAACGACGTACTCGAAGGGGGTAAGATATCTGTCTAGATGGACAAGAAAGTACCACCCAATTTAGACCGGAACCTAATAGGGGTGACATCCACAGAGACCTTTCCCTACCACCAACAAGATGACTAAACAAATGTCAGGCACAGTAAAATAACAATTAAATGCTCCACTAATTTCACAGGACGTCAGCTACTATTCTCAAAACATTGACGTTTGTCACAGTTTAGTGTAGCTGATATCATTCACACCAACTGCACTCCGAGTCATATCCTTCTATATACTCTCTGGAAACTTTTAGAAAACTCTCATATCTCGTAGAATATTCGTTATTTCGAGATGTTTCTCGAACCTCCGAAGAGTCGCCACATTGGAGATAAATCGCCAAATCTGGCAACCCAGCTCCGAACTTCAATGAATGGCAACCCCAGATTCACGTCATAGAAAAAGTTGCATGTATGGGTGTTTTATCCGTTTGGTTTTCATAAAAGACTCCAGTGAGGGTACTTTTACTCGTTCGAAACATTCTATAGATTATGACTAAGCAAACAAAATTAATCTACATCTAATACAAAATAGTCCTAGGGAAGGATTAAAAAGAGTTATTCTACCGCGAGTAGATATGTTATTGTTGTTGTTTCTTATGACCTCCTGTTTTCGACGGAGTCGATAGTGGACCAGTGATACAGGAAGCAGGACAGAACGAAGAAAGACACAAGATAAGAGAACAAAGGCGAGTAGATATAACAGCCCTTAAGCATTTTGTTCGAATAAAACTGTTTCACCCATATTTCGATACATAGCGATAGAAAACGATGTCATTCATAAATACAAAACTCGCCTATAATGGGCGTTCCCAAAATAAGGAATACGCCCCCATTGCAGAAACCAGTAACTATGGACCGGTTTCGCGCTTATGTGCTCGTTAGTCTGGAAGTCTGGAATATTGGTGTCAGTTCCCATAGAAATACCATGGAATATCGGTTATTCTATGTTCACGTTAACATAATTAGCACAAAATCCGGACCATGGATACTAGTATCTGTCTTTCTTTCGACCCAGGTCATCTGGCTTAGCCAAAAGCGTAAGAAATCAGTTTGGAAGGCCGAGACAGTGCCATCCAATTGAGATCAGGGCACAGTGGGGGCGACATCCACAAGGGCCGTAGCCTCTTTCCCCTACCACCCTACCACCAATCTCTTAGGACTTTCAAATCCACATATTTAACTTGCCCGTACACTGCGTGAACACGGGGGCAATTTAACCTTTTACTTACGGGTGGGACAGCGTCCATCCCAAACGAAGAACCTCTCAAAAAGACAGGTATTTGGCATATCCTATCCCAAACAGTTCGATCTCCCTTTGAAGGCATTAGCGTCCTTGGACGCCAATGTCTGCAAAGAAGAATCGAACTGTTTAAGATAGGGTTTGTCAAATACCTGTCCTTTTGAATCGAACTGTTTGGGATAGGGTAAGTCAAATACCTGTCTTTTTGAGAGGTTCTTCGTTTGCGATTGGCACTGTCCCACCCGTAAACAAAAGGTTAAGCAGAGCCGGGAATCGAACTCTGGTCCTCCGAGTGCATTCCCCGTGCCTTAAACTCTGGGCTTTACCGCTCATTTGATACTAGTATCTGCAATGAGAGTATCTTTAGAATTTTGGGAATACGCCCTATAGACCGATTTTATGTTTATGAACTTTGCCTTTGCGACTTCGTGTGGCCTGAACTAAATCACAAATGAATTTCCTGTCGGCCACGTGGAAGGACTAAAATCACCCATTCCCGCAGAAGTTCGCAAATATTACGGCTTATAACAAGTTTTTTGTTGCCATTGCATATAGGTTGTTCCATGCCGACGAGCGCAGAAGTGCGAAACCGGTCCATGAATACTGGCATCTACAATAGGAGTGTCTTCCAGAACGATGACATTCTTTAAGATGCAAAAGAAATTATGATCACAGATGCAAATATATATCACGCTTAAGGCATACACGATTAAATGTATGCAACAGTTCTAAAAGAAGATGAAAGCGGTCTGCTGCGACAAGTGACTGTAACAGCACAGTTTTGACCCGGTATTTTCAACATAATACAGGGACATGCCCATCTATCGCCAAATACAAATATTCACATCCTACTTACAGCCGCAAGTTCAAGTCAAACTGTTTTTTCTTTCATTTTTACTTTCAATTTTTACTTTCTCATACGTAGTATTGAGAAAGTATTGTTTTTTTTGACGAAAATTTTCGGTTTCGAGATTTTGATACCAATTTATTTTTAAGACTTCCTGAACACGTTTTAACTATTTTTGGAGTGATGTATTTCTATCTGTAGTCGATTTCTTGTATACACTATAGCGGCCACAAGTATTAATGGATTTCCACTAAACTTTATATCCGGCTTTGTTATAAAAAAATCTAGAACTACATAGAATTTTTTTTTAATTCGAGCGAAAACTTTGAAATTTATTCGAAATTTTATATTTACTTGAATATGGCAACTTGGAACAGTTGACGTAATCAGGTATAAAAGGGTTTATTTATGATTCAATGATCACGAGACTTTATATTGTCCATCATTGTTGTGAAATATTGCCGGAATACAATTATTTTGTTTGATGTCATTACCCCCCCCCCCCCCCCTCGGGAGAGCCGAGTTAAACCCCCGAGGGTAAATTGACAAGTATGGTATCACTCAAAACATTTTTTCAAACCCTCTAAAGTGAAGAGAACTCACAATAATTGTAATCATTTAGACCCGTGATACCAGTTTTTCAAAATTGTTCTTGTAAATTTTGAAAAACAAAAAGCTGCTAAAATGGATTCTGGTATGAGAAAGTCGAGTTAAGCAACACTCAAGTTAAATAAAAATATGGAGAAATGAGGAATAATTTCTTTTGGTTGCAAAAAATAAAAATAAAAACTGTCCTATGTTGTATAATATTTTGCCCCAGTTTGTTATTCGACAAATTGGTTTTTCCATATCAAAGTTTCCTTTTTTTTCAATGCCTTCTTCCTTTTGTCTTTCAGGTGAACCATGAACCGTTACCTTCTGCTCATCTTCCTGTCCTCGTGGTCTCATGTGGTTCCCCTCTCCTTGCAATGCGAGACGGGGTTCGCCTATGCTGATCACGTGCTCAGTGTAACTCGGTCCTCCATGGCCTTTGCAGACGTGGCTCACTTGAAAACATACACGGCGGAAGATGTCAATGCCTGCATGAATGACTGCTGCACTGAAAAATTTGGTTAGTTATTACTTTCCTTATATTATTTAGAGCAACTGCTCCCAAACTTTTGCATACCATAGATCCCCCCTCCTCTTGTAAGGCAATTCCGACACCATTTAAAACCTAATAAAAATATAAACACATTAATAAATATTCCACAGAAGTACGCATGTAATATTAGAATTATCACTATTTGATTTTAAAAATGACTTACATCGAAGTCTTAACCTTTTGCTTACGGGAGGGACAGCGTCCATGCCAAACGAAGAACCTCTCAAAAAGACAGGTATTTGACATACCCTATCCCAAACAGCTTGATCCCTCTTTGGAAGATCAAGAAGTATCGAACTGTTTGGGATAGGGTTTGTCAAATACCTGTCTTTTTGAGAGGTTCTTCGTTTGGGATGGACGCTGATCCACCCGTAAGCAAAAGGTTAAGACTTCTGTATTTTCTAAAGCATGGATTTGAATTTATTTAATAATTAATTGGACACAGTTTACACAGTGACACTATAGCTCTTGAAGGGCACTAGCCTTCCGCTGGATGCCATATTTTATTTTAAAGTGGGTCACGTGATGTTTTCATATTATATGAGTGCAATTAATATTTTAATTTTTATTTAAAAATCTACCGAACATATTTTGCTGAATTTTTTTTTTTTATATACGAGTATTTTATGGGAAAATTTGAATATTTCCTAAAATTTTCACAGCAATCGCTTAGAAAATGTTTAAAAAATCAGGTCCCATAGGGTTCAATATATTTCACTTTTTCAACCCGGATTCAATCCAAAACTAATTGGATGATATTATTCATTTACATTCCCATATGTCTCACAGACCGCCTCAACAACATACTAAAATTTCATTATAATAAATTCATTTTTACGGCAGTTATCGTGCGAACGGACAGACAGACAGAATGAAGTCATAAGCACTTTTCAACTATGTTGTAAAGTGTTAAAAAACAAAATGTGTTACAAGTTCATCGTAACAATTAGCAGGTTTCATCAGCGGTAAACACCATACTATATAACTAGACTAATTGAACAGTCAATTTATATAATAACCATTTCCGTTGCTTAACCGTTTTAAGCCTTTACATAAATTGCGATTTAGCGTAATTTCGACATTCATTTTACGGACAACCTCTTCTTTAAATCAAAACATTACATTAAAAAATTCTCCTCGTTCCCACTAGAGGGCCATGATCCAGTCCAAGTTATCAGAAAAAAATGGAAAGTATCATCCGGCCGCTCGAAAAGGGGAAATTGGAAATGTGCAACGGGTTAAAACAGTTCCAGTGGATAATTTCTTTCCATTTTTCCCAAACTCTCCTGACAAGTGCTCCACGATAGTGGTATCTTTTAATCAACTTGGGGATAAAATAACTGTCATATTGGTAAAACTGTAGGATGAGTTTCTTTTAAAGTTCAAGCTCGAATTTCGAAATTTCTACCTACTCTCACAATTCCTTCATCGTCTAGAACTGAATTAAACTGGTGCATCTTTCATCTAACAAAAATGCATTTTCCAGTTTTCACAGCTTGTAACGCTTCTGGAAAGGCTGCATTCTGAATTCTTTTGACCCAGTAGGTTTCTGTAGGGTTTAACTCTTCAGCCGATATCAGCTTCAAACTCTTAGCAGTGATAAAACTGACGTGAAATTATCTTTCTCTTGAAGCAAAACAAAGATAAGCTATTGCACTCTATGCTTCCTCTCCAGCATCGCAATGACGTGCAATTCCATGGCTTCTTCATTAACACATTTCAAGGCTATTTCAAGTCAAAACATTCCATGCAGCCGACTACATTCCATGCAGCCGACATTCTGCAGTTGAATATAAAATGAAAACATCTAAATAAGCTTCAATAAACTTTATTTACAAAGCATGCGTTGAAATGAAACTTACTACATATACTAAATATTTTTTTCGGGTATGGTATATTGTAAAACATTTACCTACGGGCAATAGTACACAAGTTTTACAAACATATCGAGCTTCACTACGCGTTCCTTTGGAAGAGCATACTGTATTCCAGTCAGATTTTTTTCCCGCTAATAACTATATTTTCTAAATTATGGTGACATGAAAACACGAGTATACCGTGACCGGTCAGCAACGTTCAGCCATTCAAACACGAGTATACTCGTGACAGGTCAGCAAAGTGTTAAGTTCTTGGGTTAATAAGTTTTAGGAATTATTAAATTTTTTAACTTCTTTACACCACTTCATCCATAATCACCGGCCATCATCCATAATCATCATCCATCATCCATAATCACCATCCATCATTCACCGGCCACACAAACAGCTACCATTAGCCTTCGGGTTGGTTGCTTTTACTACATTTTCAGATGCAGAAAATTGCAATAAAACAAAATAGTCATTTTTATATTTTTACTTGAAGCATTTTAGTAAAGGGGGTTAAATCAAATATTAAGACATAATATTAGAACATAACTTTATTACTGAGTGATATATCTATAGCATCGGAAAAATTATTATAAAGTTATCTGGAGTAACTTGAAAATAGAGTTAGAAAAATATATTGCCTAAAATTTAATTGACACCCGAATCTTGATAATTATTACTACCACAAATTATTTCGGATAATCAGAGAAGCAGTTAAGTGTTTTTGGAAATATCTGACAAATATGCAAAATGAAAGAAGTCTTAACTCAAATGGATGCTGGCCCACCCGTAAGCAGAAGGTTAAGTCTAAATGAAAGAAGTTCGTCAACGCGCCTCTCCTTCGCTTCGATTAATTTACTTAAAAGTTTGTTTATTTTTCAATTGGACGAAACTTAATAAAGTCGTCATCTATTCGATTCCAATTTATTTGTCAATTTTATACAAAATTGTATTTTATTCATAAGATGTATTTTCTTGTTATAGGTCTGTGTACTGTTGCCAGTTTTAAGAAGAATGCTTCAGAAGAGAATTGCATGCATTTCAACTGCCGCCCCATCAACAAGTGCAGATACTTGTCTTCCAACTTGACAGATTCTTTTTCCTTTTCATCCTCCTCCGTACTTCAACCTCTTGTGCCTTCTAGCCATACTTCCAGAAATCACTCCTCATCGACATCAACTGCAGTCTCCACGAAGAAGCCGAAATTAGAAAATCCGACAAGGAAGGAGCAAGAACACGGAGTCACGAAAGAAACGATATCTCCATTCTCCGAAGAACAGTTCGCCGTGAAAAATGACAACACAACTATCAAACCCCGAAAAGGCGTTGACGAGTCGGTGTTAGATTCCTCTTTTGAAAGCACCACTAGATCGGGTATTAAACCAAGAAAAGGTGTATCTCTCGATGATGTTGTTTTGAATAACACGACATCTAAAGTTAAGCCTAGGAAGGGCGTTGGTCCATATCTACCTCGACCAACTTTGTCACAGGCAATTCAAGAGCTTCCCGTACATACTGAATCTTCCGTTACGCAAAACAAACATATGCAGCACTCCTTGTCAGTCAAAACTGATAAAGATATCGCTAATGATTTGGTTTCTGCTCTTGAAAAAGTGTTTGAGGATGATACTAGTGTCATAGATCCTAAACTAACATCGTCAAAAGTGGAGTTAAGCTTCGCATCCATTGAAAGTACGCCTACAGTTATTGCTTCTCTTGAGACGAATTCTGTTACGTCTGTTGAGACCAGTACTATTGCGTCTGTCAAGACGAGTTCTGTTGCGTCTGTTGTAAAGACGAGTACTGTTTCTTACTTAACTTCACCTCCTACGAAATCGACCGACTTGCAATCAAGTTTTACTTCCAGTCGTGCTGTTTCAAATACTGTACAAACTCCCAATCTGCATGCTACAGATCAGCCTACTAAATCTTTCAATACTACACCGATGCCTTCAAAGAGTAGTTCAACAATCTTGGAACATTCAAAGTTGCTTTTCCATGAAGTTTCCTCTGAAGAAAGGTCGGAATCTGAAATCAGATCAGAATCCAAAATAGCTGAAGAAGCCGAGAACGAAAGGAAGTACAAGTCTTCCATGCATTTGGTGTTGTCTTTGGTATTTGGGCTTGTGGTCCTATTTGCTGTCATGGGAGTCGTTGCTAAAAGAGTTTATGACAACTGGATGAGACGGCATTACCGTCGGATGGACTTTTTGATCGATGGCATGTACAATGGCTACGAGTGATCAAGCTTAACCTTTTTGTACAACATATCCTACTACTTATTTCTAGTGCCGAATGAAACTGTATTTGTAGCTTTGTGTTCGTTTGCCTTAAACTAGAGTGGGACCAAAATCTTGACTGTGATTCTAGTGGTCCTCTATCTTATTGTGCCTCTGTGATGTGCGATATAATAAACTGTGATCTACTTAATAGTGAAATAGTGTAGTTAACTTGTGCACTATGTTTGTTAGCTAAGAAAAAACAAGCATGTATAAATATTTTAAAAGACAAATATTTCCCGTAGGACAAAGTGCATTAATGCATTTTTAATAAAAGGTGATTTAAAAAAATCCACATTCAGTACGATAACTCAGATCTTATATAAAAGTGCCGAATGAACTAACTATACGTATATCTCAATCAATATTTTAGTATTGAATTGTATCAGTTTTGTAGGTACATGGTCTATTTCCAATGATTTTAGAACAAGCAGGTTTTACTACCATAAAAGTACTAGACCATTTCCTTGTTTAGTAAATGACTACATTTTGGGTGCTCGTATAATTATAAGATATCATTCCATTTTCTGAAATTTTTTAATCCCCCTCTCCCTCAAAACAAATATTTTGAAGATATTTTTTAATGTATGTGCACCTTTTGAGTTGATTTTTAGATTCATACATTTAATTTTACCTTGCCTTTCACTGTGTACGAAATCATTTTGAAGAGCCTTAATGTGTACAGAGTTAGATTTATAAGTGTACAAGAAACTAAGATTGATGTATATATTGCAGTAATTTGAATAAAGTTGTATTATTGATAAAATAAATTCTTTCGACTTGTACAGCACTTTATTATCAAAGCCTACTTCCGCACTGCTTTTTCTTACCATAGCCAGGAGTTGGGGGAATTTATTAGTGATTTCTTTTTATTATTGGATCCTATGGTAATTACTTTTATAACTCACTTTACTTGGACAGTGAAATAAATATTCAGGGCCAGCGTTAGGTCAAGGCAGCCACCTTGGAACTTGGCCAAATAATTCTTGAACGCGATGTTTATTATTAGTATTTAATATCGAAAATTCAGAAATAAAATTATATTTTTCAGCGTCTAAAATTTAAAATATGGATAAGTAAAATTATAAATACCATTTATTCAGAATTAAAGAACAGGTAAAAAAAAATACCTCCTTTTTTAAAGCACCTTCTTTCATTATTTGTATGAAACTTAAACGTGAAAAACTACGACGCCAAATGTGGACTTTTCTACCTGCGTCGATTCTCAAGTTATACCCCCCAAAGAGTACATTCCTATAATAGGCCCAAGACGGGCTAGTCCGATAAAGTTCTAAATCGAAAGAATTTAAATATACCGCAAAAGACGACATATTGAATGTGGACTTTTTAAGCTCTTCCTGTTTTCAAGCTATTCCCCAAAACCAACCACATTCCTCTGGCGGGGTCAAAAAGGGCTATCCCGATAAAATTTCAAAATCAAAAGAATTAATATGTACCATGTCAATAATACACAAAATTTGAACCTTCTAGTTACTCCACTTTTCGAGTATTACCAAATGTGTGCGTTTTCAGCGTTAAAAAAACGTGTTGTGTATTTTTGCCTATCGTTGTTTCGCATTGAAAGAAGTAAAGTACTTACATTATGTAGATAAAATCATGTGCTACCCACTTTAAATTTTTTTGAATACTTATACGGTAATCCTCGCAGGTCTCACCAATTTATATAATGTTTACGTCACATAACACCAATTGACGTATATCTCAATGTCTGAGGAACATATCCTTAGTGTTGAGGACATTCTCCCCTCCCTCATCCACTTGTTTCATTTCCCCATTGTTAATCTATGGAAAATAGTAGCCCTTAATTCGTTTCATTTTCTAGCACATTTTATCTCTTTTTTGCCTAGCATAGATTCTGGGAATATGAAGAAATGTACTTTATAAGAAAATACAATTATTTTTAATGTAAACACCTTGATTTATCTGTCTGTTTATCTCTCTCTGGGTAACGCTTGGCGAAATTTTGGTGTCGAAATTGGCAGAATATCGCCAACTTGGCGAGATTTTTTAAATGTTCCCAAATTGATGAAAATGTAGCCAAATCGGTAAAATGACGACTAATTGATGAAAATTCAATATCTTGGAAAAAATATAAGAATCTACTATAAAAATAACCTATTTTTCAGTCTGTAACGCTTGACTAAATTATGGCGGCATATCGCCAACTTGGCGACTCTTTAAATGCTGCTAAATTGACGAAAATGTCGCCAAATTGATAAAATTGACGCTAAATCAATGAAAATGACGACTCATTGATGAAAATTCAATATCTTGGGAAAAACATAACAAACGACTATATGAATAAACAATTTCTGCCCCGACCCCCCCCCCCGTCCGTAATGTTTGGCGAACATTTTGTCGGTATGTTACAAAATTGGCGACTTTTTTAAGTATTGTCAAATTGATAAAAATAACACTAAATGGGAGGCAATGCGTTACGAACTTAAAAACTGAATAATATTTTAATCGGCCAGGTGTCTGCATAAGCCGTAGTCAATATGTACTGTCAAGCACCTGCACATTCTTTCTCAAGCTGATATTTCCAACTGTTTGCAAACACGCAACGGCCTTATGTATATATTGCCTACACCAGTGCCTTGTACAAGGTTGGCAATCTGCGCCTGCGGCGTCCGAAGCAATGCGTTGTAAATTTTTAATTCCGTCATATGACGGGCATACCTTCTAGTTTCTAATATTTTTGTAAAATGGATGTATTACTTTTCGATACAAATAAAAAAAATCTGATGTGGGCAGCACATGACTTTCCTTATATAATGCAATGAATTTACTACTTTTACAGTAAAAAAAAATAAAATATGATGTGGGCAACACATGACTTCCCTTATATAATGCAATGAATTTACTACTTTTATAGTTTAAAAAAATGTTATTCTTTTAGTAGATACTTATATTCTTTCCAAGATATTGAATTTTCTTCAATTAGTCGTCATTTTCATTGATTTAGCGTCATTTTTATCTATTTGGCGAGATTTTTGTTAATTTAGCAGCATTTAAAAAATCGCCAAGTTGGCGACATTCCGCAAAATTTGTCGCCAAAATCTCGCCAAGCGTTATGGACGGAGAAATAAGATATTCTTATACAAGATAAATGACTATTGGCGTTCAAATACAAAATTATTACTCAAAGTATATTTTCTCATGAATGGAACGAGCTAGATCCTCGAAAATGATGTCAAAAATCTAGAGCTAAAAATTATTTTAAATTCGAGTGAAAACTTCGAAATTTAGTTAAAATTTTATATTTTTTAACATGGCAGCATAGTGCAACATGTAACATAATCATGCAAAATTCCTAGAAAAAAGGATTATGTATGTCTCAATGATCATGAGATTTAACAGTTTCACTCATTGTTGTAAAGAATAGTCGCAATAAAATTTATTTGTTCGTGACGTCATTAACCCCCTTGGGGAGGGGGGGGGGGCAATCTCAAACCGAGTGTGCACATTGTCAAATATGGCAATAATCGAAATTCTTTTTCAAGCCCTTTCAAGTGAATGGTAACGCGTTATAATTGTTATTTGGACCCACGATTTGGATTTTTCAAATTTTTACTTGTTAAATTTATAAAATGAAAAACTACAGGGTGGTCATAAAAAAACTTCCCCGATATATGAACCCCTAGCGGCCTATCCCCTCAACCAATCGAAAGGAAATTTCAGATATTGTTATTTGAAGGTATGCGTTCGAGATTGATGATTTCAAACAATAGAGCTCTCACGGTTACAGTGAAAAAATTTCGAAATTTTCGAATGGCAACACACACTTTTTTCCTTCGCAAATTGATCAGCGCATTGAAATACCATAAATGGCGTTAAAACGATACACGTATGATGAAAATTAGCGGTGTAAAACATTTGCAAAGAAGAACATTGTAAAAGACCAATGACAACACAAGAGAGGAGAGGGTGAAAAACCTTTATTGGAATTACAAGTTTCAACGTGCCCACCTTCGCAGACGATAACGCATTGCATGCGGGAGATTGTTGATAATAATGACGAACATAAAACATCGCAGGAGGAATCTGAATAACTTCACGTTTTATGGCATCTTTCAATTCTGACAAATCTCTTGGATTTGATGTGTACACCTTAGATTTCAAATAACTCCAGAACCAAAAATCCTTCGGAGTGAGGTCGGGGGATCGCGGTGGTCACGAAACAGCAAAGTTACGGAAGATGACTCTATTACCAAAGTTCTGTTGCAGCACTTCTCGAACACATGTAGCCACGTGTGGAGGAGCACCATCTTGCATCCATACACTATCATTAACGACATTTTGCTACTGCAATTCTGGAATTACTTAATTCTGCAACATTGTTTTATACCGAGGACCTGTGATGGAGCACGTTTGCATACCATTGGAAGTAACCTCTTCGAAGAAGTACGGACCGAGAACGAATGTGCTTGCGATGCCGCACCACACAGTCACTTTAGCTTCTTGTAAAGGCACTGGTGCCACATCGTCAGGATTTTCGTCAGCCCAGTGAACGCAGGCAGTTCTTGGAGTTTACGTTCCCAGTTAAGGAGAAATGTGCCTCATCCATCCATAATATCCGCAGCGGCCACTTGCTATCTTCATCATACCTGAGAAAAAAAAAATCGCAAAGTCGATATGCTGTTGCTCGTCTCCAGGTTGCAACATCTGGACGCGCTGGAATCGATAAGGAAACATCCGCAGAACAGAGCGCAGAAGCTTGAGGACTGGTTTTCGGTACATTCATATTGCGGGCAACACTTCTTGCAGTACGCAATGGACCTGCAGTAATCGTATTATGCACTTCCGCAACAACTTCAACAGGAACGATGGGCGTCCTGATCGCGGTCTATCACATGTGCATCCAGTTTCTTCAATTTTGTTTACCAAATCACGTACAGTTCGTACGGAACATGGACCTCGTTTTACCTTATGATTTCGCCGATAAACTCGCACATTCGGACTTGGCACATTCGGACACCTGATTGAAGAAGCAATCTTCCCACACTGCTTATTAAAGGTTTTCCACAAGCAATGCTTTGGGCGCGGTAGCCCATTGGTTAGCGCGCTGGAGTTGCACTCGGTAGGCCCGGTTTCGATTCCAGACACTGCCAAAACTGCCGCCGTGTTCATGCGGAGTACGATCACGTTAAACATGTGGGTCCGAAAGTCCTTCCGAGAGGTTGGTGGTAGGGGAAGGAGGGTACGGTCCCTGTGGATGCCTCCCCCACTGGGTTCCGGTCCAAATTGGGTGGCACTTCCCGGCCGTCCAAACTGTTACCTTACACCTTTCTGGTAGGTCGGACGGTCTGGTTCTCAACAACAACAAGCAATGCTTTGCACATGGTGTTCTGTGATTGGTGCTTCTGCTGTCTATTCCTGTGAATTATGCAAAGTGCGTCAATGCACCTCCTCTCTGTATTGTCATTGGTCCTTTACAATGCTGTTCCTTGCAAATATTTTACGCCGCCAATTTTCGTCATACGTATATCGTTCAAACGCTATTTATGGTTTTCAATGCGCCTATCAATTTTCGCAGGAAAAAAGTGGGTGTTGCCATTCGAAAATTTCGAAATTTTTTCACTGTAACCGTAACCGTGAGAGCTCTATTGTTTGAAATCATCACAATCTCGAGCGCATACCTTCAAATAACAATATCTGAAATTTCCTTTCGATTGGTTGAGCGGATAGGCCGCTAGGGTTTCATATATCGGAGAAGTTTTTTTATGACCACCCTGTATTTAAAAGTGGATTCTGGTATAAGAAAGTCGAGTTGAACCACAGTTAATTTAATCAAGAAAAATCAATCATGCTTAAAGCATTGATTATGAAACACTTTCCAACTTCAATGCAATTTTATTTAAACATCTCTAAAATGCGATACATTCCTAAGTAATATTTTTAAAATTACCACAATAGTACATTAATTTATTATATTTGAAAACTTAAAATTTCATTGAAAAAAATGACCTTCATTCAAATGACGGCATTGAAATATAAATTATCCGATTAAAACATCTCTAAAATGCTATACATTCCTCGGTAATATTTTTAAAATCGTCATAATACTACAATAATTTATTATATTTGAAAACTTCATCGAAAACAACTGAAATTAATTCAAATGACGTCATAGAAAAAATAACACACCTGGCTCTCTCTATAAAAGCAGCATTTCATTCATAACATTTTCCCATTAATTTCATTCATCACAGTACTAAAATAATTTATTTTATTTAAAAACTTAAGACGATGGAGCTACAAGTAATTAAACTCTATACTTAAAACTTCAACGAAAAAAATCGCCCTTCTCTCTGTAAAATCAATGAATATTTCATTCATGTCAACTATGCAAACTCCGAGAGCGTACTTTTGCGTTGAAGAAATACAGCGATTCTTATACAACTCATCCTGCATATTTTGCTGTTTACATTTTACAAAAGTGAAAAATAGGCTTCGTTGTAGAAATAATCAAATTTGGATGATCATTTAAACTCAAATATATTGTCATTGCGTTGTTTCAGTATGTAAGTGCACAGAATTTAGGCAAATATAAAGCAGTTTTAGGACGAATACAACACTCAATATGAATTAAAAAGAACTTTAAAAATCACGATTTCAAGACAAGATGGATGCCATATTTTATTTTGAAGTGGGTCACGGAATCTTTTCATATGGTCACGTGATCGCTTCATATAAGAGGTGTAACTATTTTTTAATTTTTATTTACATAACTACTGAATATATTTTACTGAATTTTTTTTTATATATTTTATGGAATAATTTAAATATTACCTAAAATTTTCGAAGCAATTTGTGAATTTTGAATCCGCTTAAAAAATGTTTGAAGAATTAGGTCCCATAGGGTTCAATGTATTTCATTTTTTCAACCCGGGTTCAATCCAAAACTAATTGGGTGATATTATTCATTTATATTCCCATAGGCCCTACAGACCGTCTGAACAACATACTAAAATTTCATTTTGATTAAGTCATTTTTACGGGAGTTATCGTGCTAACGGACAGAGAGACAGACAGAATGAACGAAGTTATAAACACTTTTCAACTTTGTTGTAAAGTGTTAAAAAGCATTAACATTCCTCTCTTCAGCTATTCTTGAGAAAAAATTCCTAAAAATTGAACGAACTACTGGTTAGGGATCATTTTTAATAGGTTAACTGGGAAAATGAAATAATCGGCTGGTGGGATAATATTCTCTTAAGCCCAATTTGCGTAAACTTTTAAATACAAAATTAACAAGAAAGATCAATCATGCTTAAAGCATTGATTATTAAACACTTTCCAACTTAAATGCAAATTTATTTAAACATCTCTAAAATGCAATACATTCCTCGGTAATATTTTAAAACTTATCACAATATTACATTAATTTATTATATTTGCAAACTTAAACCTTCATCGAAAAAATGAACTTCATTCAAATGACGGCATTGAAATATAAATTGCCTGGTTTAAACATCTCTAAAATGCGATAAATTCCTCGGTAATTTTTTAAAATTATCATAATACTACAATAATTTATTATATTTGAAAACTTCATCGAAAACAACTGATATTCATTCAAAAGACGTCATAGAAAAAATAACACGCCTGGCTGTCCCTATAAAAGCAGCATTTCGTTCATAAACATTTTCCCATTCATTGCATTCATCACAGTACAAAAATAATTTATTTTATGTAAAAACTTAAGACCATGGAGCTACAAGTAATTAAACTGTATGCTTAAAACTTCATTTAAAAAAAATCGTCCTTCTCTTTGTAAAATCAATGAATATTTCATGATTTTAAGTGTTAAAAACGGTATTAAATTGTACTATAAAATATAATAAAAATCCGTCCGTTATAACTATAAATTAAAATATCTCAACAGTTAGTAGTTCGACTCAAATTGAGAAACTTTAGTATGTTTTTAACACTTTACAACAAAGTTGAAAAGTGTTTATGACTTTGTTCATTCTGTCTGTCTGTCTGTCTGTCTGTCTGTCCGTTAGCACGATAACTGCCGTAAAAATGACTTAATCAAAAAGAAAGTTTAGTATGTTGTTCAGACGGTCTGTAGGACCTATGGGAATATAAATGAATAATATCACCCAATTAGTTTTGGATTGAACCCGGGTTGAAAAAATGAAATACATTGAGCCCTATGGGAACTAATTTTTCAAACATTTTTTAAGCGGATTTAAAATTCACAAATTGCTTCGAAAATTTTAGATAATATTCAAATTGTTCCATAAAATATATAAAAAAAAATTCAGCGAAATATATTCAGTAGTTTTTTAAATAAAAATTAAAATAATAATTACACCTCTTATATGAAACGATCACGTGACCATGATATGAAACGATCACATGACCCACTTCAAAATGATATATGGCATCCATCTTGTTTCAAAATCGTGATTTTTTTAAGTTCTTTTTAATTCATATTGAGTGTTGTATCCGTCCTAAAACTACTTTATTTTTGCTTAAATTCTGTGCATCTACATACTGAAACAACGCAATGACAATATATTTGAGTTTAAATGCTCATCTAAATTTTATTATTTCTACAACTAAGCCTATTTTTCACCTATGTAAAATGTAAACAGCAAAATATGTAGAATGAGTTGAATTAGAATTCCTGTATTTTTTTAACACAAAATAATTTAGTCCATGGAGTCTGCATGGCTGATATGAATGAAATATTAATTGATTTTATAAAGAGAAGGACGATTTTTTTCGATGAAGTTTTAAGCATAGAGTTTAATTATTTGTAGCTCCATGGTCTTAAATAAAATGTTTAAATAAAATAAATTATTATAGTATTGTGATGAATGAAATGAATGGGAGAAAGTTATGAATGAAATCCTGTTTTTATAGAGAGATCCAGGCGTGTTATTTTTTCTATGACGTCATTTGAATTAATTTCAGTTGTTTTCGATGAAGTTTTCAAATATAATAAATTATCGTAGTATTATGATAATTCTAAAACTATTACCGAGGAATGTATAACATTTTAGAGATGTTTAAACCAGGCAATTTATATTTCAATGCCGTCATTTGAATGAAGTTCATTTTTTTCGATGAAGGTTTAAGTTTTCAAATTTAATAAATTAATGCAGTATTTTGATAAGTTTCAAAATATTACCGAGGAATGTATTGCATTTTAGACTTGTTTAAATAAAATTGCATTGAAGTTGGAAAGTGTTTCATAATCAATGCTTTAAGCATGATTGATCTTTCTTGTTTCTACCAATAATGGAGTAAAATCGTATTATTACGACGTATACTCTGGAATGGTGAGTCTGCACTCTGGATACAAAAATGATTTCAATTTCTGGATAACTAACACGTTTATTCACAAGCGTAAACAGGGACAATATGCAGTAAAACAGCACTTGAATGCTCCACTAATTTCACAAAATAACGGATACTATTTTCAAAACATTGACGAAAATCAATTCACAAAACAGCAGCTACTATTATCGAAATATTAACATAAGTCACAGTTATATCTCGTAGAATACTGGTTATTTCGAAGTGTTTCTCGAACTTTCGAAAATTCGCTAAATTGGCGATAAATCCTAAAATCTGTCAACCCTTCTTCGAACATCAGCATACGGCAACCCTAGATTCACGCCATGGAAAAGGATGCTTGTACAGGTGTTTGTTTTCTCGGTCTGATTTTTAAAGGAGACTCTCGTGAGAAGTATTTCTTTAAATAGCCGTTCTTGCTATATAGCGGGAAAAAAATCTTGAAACAAAAATCCCCGAAATTCATAAATTTCTTTCTTCTTATAGATCAAGTCGCACGTATATGCAAAGTTTCATGTTTCTACCTTCAATAATTTCGATTGCAAATTTAACATTTGGTCAATCCATTTTACTCGGCAGTATGAATGATACAGAATACTATAAAATAAATTAACTGAAGTGAGTCTTAACTAAAATTTTTCATACCAAAACTCAATTTTTTTTTCTTTTCAAATTTTACAAGAAAAATCGGAATCGTAAATCTAAATTATTACAACTGTAGCGTGTTATCCTTCATTTGAAAGGGCATGAAACAAATCTTTCGATTGATACTACACTTAACAATGCATCCTTGTATGTTGCGGGGGGAGGGGGGGAGTCGCTAATGACGGTACGAAAAAAACAATTGTATAGCGGTTATTTTTCACACCAATGATTGAAAGTATAAAGTCTCGTGATCGAGCCATAAATAAACCTTTTTATGTATGATTGTACCAAATTTTCTCCTATGTTGTCATATTAAAAAAATCTGATGTGGGCAAAACATGACTTTCCTTATATAATGTACTACTTTTACAGTTAAACAAAATGTTATTCTTATATTAGATACTTATATTCTTTCCAAGATATTGAATTTTCTTCAACTAGTCGTCATTTTCATTGATTTTGCGTCATTTTTATGAATTTGGCGAGATTTTTGTTAATTTGGCAACAATTAAAAATGTCGCCAAGTTGGCGACATTCCGCCAAATTCGTCGCCAAAATCTCGCCAAGCGTTATGGACGGAGAAATAAGTTATTCTTACAGCAGATAAATGACTATTGGCGTTCAAATACAAAAGTATTACTCAAAGTATCTTTTTTCATGAATGGAACGAGCTAGATCCACGAGAATGATGTCCCCCAATTTATCGTATGGTATTACATATGAAAAGTGAACATGTTTCGCAATAGGAATTTTTTTTTTAATTTCATATGACTTTTTGATAATTTTTTTGAAAAGTGTTCAGTATCTCGAGAACGGTTTATGTTAGCGTTCTAAAACTTATATTAATTGTTTTGTAATGAAAAATTATATAAGAAATGTCTATTTGTGTAACTTTATTAGCGGTTTTGATTTTTTGACGATTTTTTCAAAATTTCACTCGAAAATTTAGGGGGGGGGGGGATTCTGAACATTCGATTACGTTTAAAAGCAATAGGCTTCCAATGTTTGCAGATTGTGATTTTTGTACCAAATTTCGTTCGAATCGGTCCATTCGTTCGTCAGTTATCGTCTCCACAGACTCACTGACACACACACACAGACATCACTTCAAAAATGTTTGATTCGTGATCAGGGATGCTTGAAACGTGCTCTCCCGTTGAAAACTCGAATTCGAATTTTCGACCTCGTCACAATACTTTCCTTATACATTATGTATATAAGGAAAGTAAAAATATACTATTTCGAATACGTTTCGAAGTTTTCGCTCGAATTTAAAAAAAAAAAAAAAAATCTCTCTAATTCTGTACTTTTTGATAACAAAAGCGGATATAAATTTTCGCGAATATCCATTAATATCTGTGACTGCTATCGTGCAGACAAGAAATTGGCCACAGACATGAGACAAACAGACTTACGTAGCTCCAAAAATAGTCAAAAAGTGTTCAGAAGCTCTTAAAGCATATATTAACATCAAAATCTCGAAATCGAAAATGTTCGTGAAAAACAATACTTTCTCAATACTACGTATAAGAAAGTAAAAATATTCCCCATTTCATTATTGCACCATTCTGCAACGTGCTCTTTCGTTTTATTTCTTCATGACGAACAGGTCGTAAAATAAATCACGCTTTTCCCGTTAATAATTACTCCCTTCTGCTTCCGAGAATTTCTCTTTAGATGTCTGCCATGTACATACCGCAAAAGAAACTGCATCTTCAGTTTTCTCTTGTGTTTATAACCATTTAAATACTGAAATTCAAGGATTTCTTGGAAAATGATCTAATGTATTTTTGCTTTCGCTCTCATACTATGGAATATAGTATAAGGAAATTATTGTTTTAACAATTTTTTTTTTATTTCGAGATTTCGATGCCAATATATGTTTTAGAACAACCTGAACACGTTTCGGCTACCTGTTCGTAGTCGATTTTTTTTTTTTTTTTGTACACGATTGTTGCCACAAATATTAATGGATTTTTACGAAATTTTATACCCAGATTGGTTAATAAAAAATTTGATGTGGGCAACACATGACTTTCCTTATATAATGCAATGAATTTACTACTTTTACAGTTAAAAAAATGTTATTCTTATACATAGTAAATACTTATATTCTTTCCAAGATATTGAATTTTCGACAATTAGTTGTCATTTTCATTGATTTAGCGTCATTTTAATCCATTTGGCGCGATTTTCGCTAATTTGACAACATTTCAAAAAGTCACCAAGTTGGCGACATTCCGCCAAATTCGTCGCCAAAATCTCGCCAAGCTTTACTGACGGAGAAATAAGTTATTCTTATAACAGATAAATGGCTATTGGCCTTCAAATACAAAAGTATTACTCGAAGTATCTTTTCCAATGAATGGAACGAGCTAGTTCCACGAGAATGATGTCATGCAATTTATCACATGGTATTACATATGAAAAGTGAACATGTTTCTCAATAGGAATTTTTTTTTTTATATGACTTTTTGGTAATTTTTTTAAAAAATGTGCAATATCTCGAGAACGGTTTATGTTAGCGTTCTAAAATTTATGTCAATCGTTTTCTAATGAAAAATTACATAAGAAATGTCTATTTGCACAACTTTATTAGCGGTTTTGATTTTTTGACGATTTTTTCAAAATTTCACTCGAAAATTTAGGGGGGTTCTGAACATTCGATTGCGTATAAAAACAATAGGGTTTCAGTGTTTATGAATTGTGATTTTTGTATCAAATTTCGTTGGAATCGGTCCATTCGTTCACCAGTTATTTATGTGATGATTATTTATGTTATTATTATGATTAATTATGTTATATTATGATTATTTATGTCTCAATGATCACGAAACAACATTTTCAATCATTATAGAGAAAAACAGTCGCAATACAATTTTTGTGTTCTTGATGTCAGTAGCCGTAATCAGGAGGGGGGGGGGGGGGACAAGTTACTCTCCGAGAGGATGCATTCTCAAACTATCAATAGTAAGATTTTTTCAAAGACCTTCAAAATGAAGGTTAACGTGCTGTAATTGTAATCATTTGGATCAACGACACAAATTTTTTAAGGTTTTTTTTTTTTCAAAATTTGTAAAAAAAAAAAAATGAACTCAACTCGTTTTCCTCTTACCAGAAATTAGATTTTTGTTTTCAAGTTTTACATGAAAAAATTTGAAAATCGGTTTCGTGGATTCAACTTATTACAACTATAGCGTAGGATGTAACTTGGCCCTCAAAGGGGAGGAGGGGGGGGGGGGTGCTAATGACGTCACGAACGAAAAAATTGTATCGCGGCTATTTTTTACATTGATTGAAACTATTAAATCTTGTGATCATTGAGCCATAAATAAATCATTTCATGCATGATTATGTCAAATGTTGTTCTATGCTGCCATGTTAAACAGATGTAAAATTTCAAACATATTGTAATGCCAGATATATAAAATATTAAAGAATTGATATGAATAAGAAATGGTGGAAGCAGGGTGAATGCGGGGGGGAGTGAATATTTCCACTCTAAGCCCATTGTCGGTAACCGAGATGGTGCCCGGGTGTCTGCATACCAAAAGAGAAGGCACGTAGATCGTCCAGCAGAAGAAAAGGGATAAATATGAGGTCAAGCTGCGGGGTCAAGTTGGAGGGAGGCAGTCAATCTGTTGGAGTTGCATTTGTGAAGAGCAAGGCAGTAGCAGTTTAGATTTGTGTGTGGAATGAGTTCGGAGGAGAGCTCGCATGGTCCTGAGATGTTAAAAAAAGTGTAAATGGTGAAACAACCTCGGTGCGCTTCTTCAAGGTGTGAAAGACGAAAATCAAGTACCGTACAATTAGAATTATATGAGGATGACTTTTTCAAAATTTGTGTTAAAAACAAACTAGTTAATTCGTCCCACCACTTGATCCAACCAAAGTAAACTATCTGACATTACACCCCCCCCCCCCCCCCCAGACTACCTTTAGATGTTTTCCAATATTATGATACTTATATAATTTGTAATTTAAAGAGTGTAATATAATTATGTGATAAAAAAATCTGATGTGGGCAACACATGACTTTCCTTATATAATACAATGAATTTACTACTTTTACAGTAAAACAAATAGATTATTATTATAGTAGATATTTATATTCTTTCCAAGATATTGAATTTTCTTCAATGAGTCGTAATTTTCATTGATTCAGCGTCATTTTTATCCATTTGCTGAGATTTTCTTTAATTTGACAAAGTTGGCGACATTCCACTAAATTCGTCACCAACATCTTCCCAAGCGTTATGGACGGAGAAATAAGTTATTCTTACAGCAGATAAATGACTATTGGCATTCAAATACAAAAGTATTACTCAAAGTATCTTTTCTCATGAATGGAACGAGCAAGATGCATGAGAATGATGTCACCAAATGTATCGCAGGATATCACATATAAAAAGTGAACATGTTTCTCAACAGTTAATATATTTTTCTCATTTATGGGATTTTTCTGATAAATTTATTTGAAAAATGTGCAATATCTTGGAACGATTTATGCTAGCTTTCTCAAATTTAAGTCAATCGTTTTCTAAGGAAAAATTACATAACAAATGTCTATTTGCGTAACTTTATTAAAGGTTTTGATTTTCTGATGATTTTTCCAAAATTCCACTCGAAAATTTAGGGGAGTTCTGAACATTCGATTGTGTTTTAAAACAATAAGGTTCCAGTATTTATGGATTGTGATTTTTGTATCAAATTTCATTCCTTCGTGAGATATCGTCTCCACAGACTCACTGACACACACACACATACTTTCACACCCACAGATACTTTCATACACACACACACGGACATACTTTCACACACACACAGACATCACCTCAAAAATGTTCGATTCGAGATTACGATTGGTTTCTTGAAACATGCTCTCCCGTCGAAAACTCGAATTCGCATTTTAGACAAGGAAAGTAAAAACTATGCCCTATTTTGTTATTGTGCCATTCTGTCACTTTTCATTCCATGCCTAGATTACGAATAGGCTGTAAAATAAATCACGCTTTCACAGTTAATTACCGCCTTCTACCTCTGAATATCTCTCCCTTTAGTAGTCTGCCCTCAGGCCTTGCCTCAACTCTCCCGCGAAGAAACTGTATCCCAGCTCTCGCATGGTATTACATATGAAAAGTGAACATGTTTTTCAATAGGAAGTTTTTTTTATTTTATATAACTTTTTGATAATTTTTTTGAAAAATGTGCAATATCTCGAGAACGGTCCATGTTAGCGTTCTAAAATTTATGTCAATCGTTTTCTAATGAAAAGTTACATACGAAATGTTTATTTGCGTAACTGTATTAGCGGTTTTGAATTTTTGACGATTTTTTCAAAATTTCACTCGAAAATTTAGGAGGGGTTCTGAACATTCGATTGCGTATAAAAACAATAGGCTTGCAGTGTTTACGGATTGTGATTTTTTTACCAAATTTCGTTCGAATCGGTCCATTTGTTCGTCAGTTATCGTCTCCACAGACTCACTGACACACACACACACAGACATCACTTCAAAAATGTTTGATTCGTGATCAGGGATGTTTGAAACGTGCTCTCCCGTCGAAAACTCGAATTCGAATTTTCGACCCCGTCACAATACTTTCCTTATGCATTATGTATATAAGGAAAGTAAAGATATAAAAAATCGGTATCTTGTCTCCAAATTATTACAACTATACCTTGTTACCCTTCACTTTAAAGGGCTTGACAAAATGTTTAGATTAACTTGACAATGTACCTGTAATGAGTAACTTGCCAATGCAATGGATAACTTGCCTTCCCCCCCCCCCCCCCCCCCCAGCGGGTTAATGGTGTCTGGAACAAAAAAAAAATGTATCGCCGCTATTTTTCACAACTCTGATTGAAATTATTAAATATCGTTCACATTATAAGTCATAAATAAACTATTTTATGCATAATTATATCAAATTTTGTCATATACTGGCATGTTAAAAGTATATAAAATTTGTAATACATGTCGAAGTTTCCGCTCTAATTTTAAAAATTACTTTCCAAGCATATTTGTAGAACATAGGGTATCATTTGTTAAGAAATTATGCAAATATATCAAACATCCCCTACTGTAACCCACCTGCATAAAATAAATGCACTTTCTGGCTTTCTCAACTAATTACTCCATTCCATCTCTATATGACCTAACTTTAAGCATACGGCTAATACTCCTTCCTGGAACCGGGAATATTATTCCACAATTCAAACTCTTCGTTTACGATTTGCGTAAAGCATGACGAACATGTATATTTTGCGTTCGCGTTTCAATTTGTAGATTTGTTTCGATTATTAAATTTCGAGATCTGCTTTCTGAAATTAATTTTACGTATCTGTAGAGTTCGCAGGCTTAAATGGATCAACATAACTAACCAAACATCCTGGCTTTGAACGGACTTGCGCATATGAAGTATGCGAGCTGTGAAAGATTTGATAGTTACAAATTAAAAGTTAAATTAAATTAATAGCTGAAATAAATTAATAATTAAATTAAATTATATATATGTATATATATATATAACAGTTAAATTTAATTAATAGGTACATTAAATTCATAATTAAATTAGATTGTTAATTAGTATTAACCCTCACAGCAAAGATCGTCACATGTGTGACAGTGACGTTGTAGTCACGTGACACCTGGGTCACAATGTGACATCATATTTGTGACTTCTATGCGACGTTACGTATTAGTAACTTTGTAACTTCATTGTGACTATATATTCTGTGACGTTTCCACAATTTAATTAACACGTTACAATGTGACGATATTACAATGGCAATTACAACGTGACGTCACAAACAAGTTAATATGCGACGTCACAAACGACCATGGAAATGACCAAAATGACTTCGCTGTGACCTCAATATGACATTGCCGAGACGTACTGCGACGTCCTGTGACGTCCCAAAGTCACAGTGCGACGTAAATCTTACGTCACTGTAAAAAAATGCTGTTAGGGAAATTAGTATTAAATTATTATTTATTAATTTAATTTAATTAATAGTTAAATTAAAATAATATTTAAATTAAAAGTTAAATTATAAGTTACTTTAGCAAATAATTATGAAATTAGAAGTATGCAATATTAATTTCAATATGTGTGAATCTCAATACAAATAAGCAGCATACCAATTTTTAGAAATTGAATATTAAAGAAAAGAAATTAGAATATAGGAAAATAATGAAATAAAAGTAACACGTTTAAATCGCAAAAAACGTAATAATAATATAAACATCTTGATTTATCTGTCTGTTTATCTATCTATATCCGGGTAACGCTGCGGCAAAATGCTGTACAAACGTGTTTTAATCACGGATAAAACATTTCAATTTAGATTCTAACCCAGACCATCAGCATTTTCATAACCCTCCACGTAACACACTCAATTTTTCCGATCACTCTTTAACTTTCTGCTTTCACTGCTTGAATTAAATTCAGTGTTCATATTAAAAACCGGAGCGTTTGTCTTAGCTAAGTAAAATTTTCACCTGATCTTTTCTTTTCCCCCTTTGAGTAGTGTCAGCAGATTTAAATTTATATTTAAAAAAATTGAACAAAAAAAAAAGAAAGAAAGAAAATCAGTTTTTGACATTCAAAACATATTTTATTTCACAAACGTGTTGGCCAATGCAAAATGAAAAGGATAGAAAAGAAAAAAAACGTCGGTTAAACAGAGAAAGAGTGACAAGATGGCGATAACTTCAAAGTCAAGAATCCTTGGAAAACAATTCGAAAGGAAAAGGCCGAAGCATATAGGCTGCAAATTGAGCAGAAAACTCTGCAGCAATCTCAAATCCATCACTAAACTGATAAAAAAAATCTGATGTGGGCAGCACATGACTGTTCTTATATAATGCAACGAATTTACTACTTTTACAGTAAAAAAAAAAATTATTATTCTAGTAGATATTTATATTTTTTCCAAGATATTGAATTTTCGTCAATTTGTCGTCATTTTCATTGATTTAGCGTCATTTATATCCATTTGGCGGCGAAATTTTCATCAATTTAGCAACAATTAAAGAAGTCGCCAAGTTGGTGCCATTCCGCCAAATTCGTCGTCAAAATCTCACCAAGCGTTATGGACGGAGAAATAAGATATTCTTATACTAGATAAATGACTATTGGCATTCAAATACAAAAGTATTACTCAAAGTATCTTTTCTCATGAATAGAACGAGCTAGATGCATGAGAATGATGTCACCAAATGTATCGCAGGATACCACATATAAAAAGTGAACATGTTTCTCAACAGTTAATATATTTTTTTAATTTATGGGATTTTTTGATAAATTTATTTGAAAAATGTGCAATATCTCGAGAACGGGTCATGCTAGCGTTCTAAAGTTTATGCCAATCGTTTCCTAAGGAAAAATTACATAAGAAATATCTATTTGCGTAACTTTATTAAAGGTTTTGATTTTTTGATGATTTTTTCAAAATTTCACTCGAAAATTTAGGTGGATTCTAAACATTCGATTGCGTTTAAAAACAATAGGCTTCCAGTATTCATGGATTGTGATTTTTGTTCCAAATTTCATTCGAATCGCTCCATTCATTCGTGAGATAGCGTCTCTACAGACTTACTGACTCACCCACACACCCACACACATACTTTCACACACACACACACACACACAGGCATCACCTCAAAAATATTTGATTCGTGATCAGAGATGCTTGAAACGTGCTCTCCCGTCGAAAACTCGAATTCGAATTTTCGACTCCGTCACAATACTTTCCGTATGCATTATGTATATAAGGAAAGTAAAAAAAAAGTTCAATTAGAAAAAGTAACGCCGTACAGTAGCTTCTCTAAAAATTCCTGTGCCATTTTATCTGCAATATTCGCCGATTTATTTCTTATTAAAACAAAACAGTATTTTTTACACCTCAAATCCGAGGTCAGCTGCAAATAAAACTGCGTAGCTTTAAAACTTCACGCTATCCGGTTTCACTTTAGAATCAACAGTTGCAGCACGAGTCATCTTTGGGGAAAAACCCATTTCGGAAGTTCCCTATTTTGCTTCTGTTGGCATTCCTTTACACCATTCCCATTGTAAATATCTTCTTGAATATTGCAGATAATTGCACTTTTTTTTCTACTGACACGTTAGTGCGCAGCACAACTTGTAATAAATGAACTTTTTTTGTTCAAGGAACCGTAAAAAAAATCTGATGTGGGCAGCACATGACTTTCTCTGCAGACTTATATCCACGTTCTCTTTATTTTAATTAAATTTAATTCACTTTTAATTCAATTTTCGTTCTCGTTTGTTAACTGGACTTATTTTCAAAGGTGGCGTAGAGAAAATACGAAAAAACTAAAAGATCTCGAGAACGGCTAGTCCTAGTGTAATGGGGTTGGTCTTATTATGTTCTTCGTTAAAAATTACGTATAAAACAAGCATTTAGTGGATATATTTAAGCATACGTAGTTTTTACTTTAGATTTTGACAATTTTTGCGGGTCATTTCGCAAAAAAGGCAGGTTATCTTTTTTCGAAGCATACCGAAATCTAATCAGCATCAGAGTAACTAACCCACAAGCAACTTGTGTGCCGAATTTTGTGAAATTCGGTCCATTAGTTTTTCAACTAGAGTGTATACAGGCTTTTGCGGGCCATTTCGCAAAAAAAAAAGCGGGTTCTTTTATCCCAAATCGTACCCAAAACTAATGAGCACCAGATTCGCTCAAAAGAACTACCAGATTTTATGAAATTCGTTCAATTAGTTTTTTAGTTAGAGTGGATAAAAATCTGCACAGACAGACACACAGACGTCACGCTAAAAATGGTTTTTTTGTATTCTAGATATCTTGAAACGTGTAAATCTGCCGAAAACTCGAGTTGCGATTTTCGACACGATTCCAATATTTACCCTATACATTACCATGTATTGCAAGGAAAGTAATTTAGGCCCCCACTTTTAAAAATGTATCAAACACTAGAAAAAATATTATATGAAAGAATATCCTATTTATTCTAAAAAATAAAAAATAAAACTTTTAAATCTATATACATGAAATTGAAAATCTATATGTCTGTCTGTATGTGTGTGTGTGTTTGTCGCCGTGATCATGGGAGAACGGATGTACTGAATTTTATGAAATTATGAGGGTGCCGTGCAATAGCCCCACTTAAAATTGAGGTCATGTTTCGTGTTTCTAGGACCAGGGGTTATCGCGATTATTATGTCGCAATATTAATAAAAATCTCACAATTAAACCTTCCATAGAGATAACATTACGATATTTTTTTGCGCCAATTCATTTGAAGAAAATGATATCATGTCGCTTAGCAACGGATTTAAATCCAACATGTTTATGCGGCAGAAGATTGTTATTAAATCTTCTCCGATTTAAATAGTAAAGAAATGCATATAAAATAATTTTTTTCGAAATTGCATTTTTAACTGGATTTTTATCAATTACGGCTTTCAGATTTAAAGATCACGGGGATTATTGATATTTGCAATTTATTGCGTCATCTGTTTTATTTTGGGAAGGATTTTTGAAACTCATATACAGTAGTACGGGTAATTTTCTGCTATTAATACACGGATATATCCTCCAATCTACGAGAATATAAGTAGTACGAGTATATATATCTTCCCATACAATTTAAGCGCTTTCATTTAGACATATATCGTTTCCATATTTTTTCATAAATTTATTTACAAAAGGCAGCAGCATATTTTATTCTTGTGATCTGCTAATGAAGATAATTTTGTATAGCGAGAACAGAGATTCTTAAACTTATTTTTAGGAGAATTAATTTAAATATTTTAATAGAATGTTTGAATATGAATGCCATTTAGAATAATATAGGAATGTGCATATGATTGGAAATTTTAGGTTACTCTATAATGTATATTCCGTACTAAGAACGGGTATATTGATAGTCTATATAAATAAAACAAGAAAGATCAATCTTGCATAAAGCATTGATTATGAAACACTTTCCAACTTCAATGCAATTATTTAAACATCTCTAAAATGCGATACATTCCTTGGTAATATTTTTAAAATTATACACAGTACTACATTCATTTATTATATTTGAAAACTTCGTCGAAAACATATGAAATTTATTCAAATGACGTCATCGAAATATAACAAGCTTGGCTCTCTCTATAAAAGCAGCACTTCATTCATAAACATGTTTCCTTTCACTTAATTCATCACAATACTGTAATAATTTATTTTATTTAAAACATAGGACAATGGAGATACAAGTAATTAAACTCTATTCTTACAACTTCATCGAAAAGATTGTCCTTTTCTCTGTAAAATCAATTGATATTTCATTCATATCAGCTATATTGCAGACTCCATGAGTTAAATAATTTTGCTTTAAAGATATGCAGCAATTCTTGTACAACTCATTCAACATCCTTTGGTATTTACATTTTCCATAAGTGAAAAATAAGTTTCGTTGTAGAAATAATCAAAGTTGGATGATCCTTTTAAACTCAAATATATTGTAATTGCGTTATTTCAGTATGTAGATGCACAGAATTTAAGCAAAAATAAAGCGGTTTTAGAACGGATACAACACGAAATATGAATTAGAAAGAACTTTAAAAATCACGATTTTGACACCAAATGGATGCTATATTTTATTTTGAAGTGGGTCACGTGATCTCTTCATATAGTGGTCACGTGATCGCTTCATATAAAAGGTGTAATTATTATTTTAAATTTTATTTAAAAAACTACTGAATATATTTTGCTGAAATTTTTTTATATATTTTATTGGATAATTTGAATATTTCCTAAAATTTTCGAAGTAATTTGCAAATATAAAATCCTCTTAAAAAATATTTGAAAAATTAGGTCCCATAGGATTCAATGTATTTCATTTTTTCAACCCGGGTTCAATCCAAAACTAATTGGGTGATATTATTCATTTATACTCCAATAGGTCCCACAGACCGTCTGAGCAACATACTAAAATTTCATTTTGATAAAGTCATTTTTACGGCAGTTATCGTGCTAAAAGACAGACAGACAAACTGACAAACAGACAAACAGAATGGACAAAGTCATAAACACTTTTCATTTTTGTTATAAAGTGTTAAAAAAATCTGCTGTATGTGTGTGTGTTTGTACCATCACCACAGGACACAGGCCACACCGAATTTCATGAAATTTTGTGGGTAGCCTTGGAATAGACCCACTTAAAATTTAGCCCATGTTTCGAATTTCTAAAATCACAAATTATCTAGATTCTATTAATAAAGGAATCTTACATATAAACAGTGTTATCCAGTCAATATTTCTAGGCCAATTTATTTGAAGAAAATTATATCTTGTTATTTAGCAAATCTTTTAAATTAAATTTGTTTATACAGCAGACGATTTTTATTGCATTTTTGGGAATTTAAATAATAAAGAAATGTATATAAAATATATTTTATCGGAATTGCATTTTTAACTGTATTATATTAATTACGGTCTTCCGGTTTAAATATTACGCGAACTGTTATTATTTTCAATTTATTACGTCATTTGTTTTATTTTGGCAAAGATTTTTGAAACTCATATACAGTAGTACGGGTAATTTTCTACTATAATACATGGATATATCTTCTAATCTACGAGAATATAAGTAGTACGGGTATATATATCTTCTCATACAATTTAAAGGTTTACATTTTGGCATATATTGATTCAATTTCATTATTTTGTAAATTTGTTTACAAACGGGACTAGGATGTTTTATTCTTCAGATCTGCCTGTGAAGATAATTTTGTATAACCAGAACAAAGATTCTTAAATTCCTTTTTAGGAGCATTAATTTAAATATTTTAATAGAATATTTTGAATAACAATGTCATTTAGAATACTATAGCACATGATTGCGAATTTTAAGTTTCTTTATAATGTATATTCCGTACTAAGAGCGGGTATACTGCTAGTCTATATAAATAAATGTTACTGAAATGTGTGTGTGTTTTTGTCATCATCACGGTAGAAAAACTCGGTCGAATTTCATGAAATTTTGTGGGTAGCCTTGGAAAAGTACCACTTAAATTTTAATCCATGTTTCTATTTTTTAGGACCACAGATTGCCAAGATTATTATGTCGCAATATTAATAAAACAAGAAAGATCAATCATGCTTAAAGCATTGATTATGAGACACTTTCCTACTTCAATGCAATTTTATTTAAAGAAGACTAAAATGCAATACATTCCTCGGTAATATTTTGAAACTTATCACAATACTGCATTGATTTATTATATTTGAAAACTTAAACCCTCATCGAAAAAAATGAACTTCATTCAAATGACGGCATTGAAATATAAATTGCCTGGCTTAAACATCTCCAAAATGTTATACATTCCTCGGTAATAGTTTTAGAATTATTATAATACTACGATAATTTATTATATTTGAAAACTTCATGGAAAACAACTGAAATTAATTCAAATGACGTCATAGAATAAATAACACGCCTGGATCTCTCTATAAAAACAGGATTTCATTCATAACTTTCTCCAATTCATTTCATTCATCACAATACTATAATAATTTATTTTATTTAAACATTTTGTTTAAGACCATGGAGCTACAAAAAATTAAACTCTATGCTTGAAACTTCATCGAAAAAATCGTCCTTCTCTTTATGAAATCAATTAATATTTCATTCATATCAGCTATGCAGACTCCATGGACTAAATTATTGTGTGTTAAAAAAATACAGGAATTCTAATACAAATCATTCTATATATTTTGCTGTTTACATTTTACATAGGTGAAAAATAGACTCAGTTGTAAAAATAATCAAATTTAGATGAGCATTTAAACTCAAATATATTGTCATTGCGTTGTTTCAGTATGTAGATGCACAGAATTTAAGCAAAAATAAAGTAGTTTTAGGACGGATACAACACTCAATATGAATTAAAAAGAACTTTAAAAAATCACGATTTTGAAACAAGATGGATGCCATATATCATTTTGAAGTGGGTCATGTGATCGTTTCATATCATGGTCACGTGATCGTTTCATATAAGATGTGTAATTATTATTTTAATTTTTATTTAAAAAACTACTGAATACATTTCGCTGAATTTTTTTTATATATTTTATGAAACAATTTGACTATTACCTAAAATTTTCGAAGCAATTTGTGAATTTTAAATTCGCTTAAAAAATGTTTGAAAAATTAGGTCCCATAGGGCTCAATGTATTTCATTTTTTCGACCCGGGTTCAATCCAAAACTAATTGGGTGATATTATTCATTTATATTCCCATAGGTTCTGCAGACCGTCTGAACAACATACTAAAATTTCATTTTGATTAAGTCATGTTTACGGCAGTTATCGTGCTAACGGACAGACAGACAGACAGACAGAATGAACAAAGTCATAAACACTTTTCAACTTTGTTGTAAAGTGTTAAAAAACCACATTAAACTTTCCATTCTGCAGACGTTATTTTTTCCACAATGTATTTGAAGGTAATTATATCATATCCCTCGGATTTAAAACCAATGTGTTTATGCGGCAGACGAGTTTTATTAAATATTTTTCGTTCTAAATTATAAAAATAATAATGAAATGTATATGAAATAAATTTTATTGAAATTGCATTTTTGATTGGATTCTAGCAATTACGCCCTTCAGATTTAAATATTACGAGGACTATTGATATTTTCAATTTATTATGTAATCTGTATTATTTTGGCAAATATTTTTGAAACTCATATACTGTAGTACGGTTAATCTACTAAAACACCGATATATCTTCAAATCTACGAGAATACAAGTAGTACGGGTATATATATATATCTTCCCATACAATTTTAGCTCTTTCATTTCGCATATATTGATTCCATTTCATACTTTTTGTAAATTTGTTTACAGACGGGGCCAGGATGTTTTATTCTTCAGATTTGCCTGTGAAGATAACTTTGTATAACGAAAACAGGGATTCTTATATTTCTTGTTAGGAGAATTTAATTAAATACTTTAATGGAATGTCTTGAATAACAATGTCATGTAGAATACCATAGGAAATGGTACATAATTGTGAATTTGAAGTTTCTTAAAATATATACGTACCGTACGAAGAGCGGGTATATTGCCTGGTAGTAAGAAATATGTATCTAAATCAACTGCCGATGCCTGAAAAACGAGTTCAACTATGCCGAAATCCCAAAAATATTGACCTCGGCATTTATTCCTTAAGTATTGATCTCAGACGTATATAATAAATTACAAAGTTGTGTAAGAAAAGGTACAGAATTTTATGAAATCGATAAAAGTTTTCAAAGAGTTAAATTTGAAGAAATACAAAATGTAAATTTTTATACGGCCCCTTGCAAAAATATTTCCAATGAGTAAAATGTGGACCATACATTAATAAGGTGATGAACAAAATTTCAACAGTTTATCATAAAAAGTCCCAGAAATATGTTTAAACAAAGTTGATGAGGGATTGATCACAAATTAAAATGTAAATGTTTACAGCAAGAGTGCAAATGACGCAAGGCAGAAATGCCTCATAGGCAAATAATATATGTCTCTTATCTTTAGTGGCATGGATGGAAAACATTTTGAACAAGCTTTGTAATCTTTGTGTAAAGTTATTATTTCTACAGTGTAGATACTTTTGTACCAATAAATAGCAAAGTTATTTATTTATTTATGTAATCATTGTTTTCTTTCGTAATTTGTTTATGATCCCTGAAACGCGATTTGCCGACATGATTTTTTTTCCTCTGAGATCCCTTGTCGATGCATCGAAAAGTGGTTTAAGTCAATATGCCCAGCATTTTTGTCTTTCATATCTCTGAGACATTTTATGAAAAAATGCTGAAATTTTGTACATCACCTTATTAGTGTATGGGGCACATTTTATTCATTGGAAATATTTTTATACGGAATCGTATAAAAATTTAAATTTTGTATTTCTTAAAATTTAATTCCCTTGAAAATTTTAATCGATTTCATAAAATTCTGTACCTTTTTTACGCATCTTTTTAAATTATTATATATGTATCGGATCAATATTTAAGGTATAAAAGTCGAGGTCAGTGTTTTTGGGACACCCTGCATATTGTCCAATGTAAATATTGAGTGTGTTATATTTAGTTTCTGTTACTAAAATGTTCTCTGTTCCTAACACTAAAAATAAATCAAAATAAATCAATGTAAAAGAATCCTTTCAAAATATTCAGGTTCATAAATCCTCACAGTACTGTCAAAAGAGTCGGACTTCACATTCTTTATGGAACGAAACCACTTTTGTTCTGCGACACTGGGTGGTTTGAAAACCATTAGAGAATATGAAAACCGCTGCTCTAAAATTAAACTCGCCCCCATCGATTAACGGTTGTCGTATCACTATCGCCGTATCGAAATCGAAAACAGCCCTAGCCTACGTAACGGTTTCGTGATCGTTATCGCTATCAAGAAACACTCGACGAGATTGGGTTTCTGCACCGTTTTAACAGAGTTTGCAAGTTTTGGGACGAAAGCGAATGAAAGGCGGTGAAACAACTGACGAATCGATATTTTTCAGTCGATTCAAGCATAATATTTTTCCTCTGCAGAATATCTCTCTATATTAAAATATGTCAATTGATTGCGTGAACATCTTCGCTCCGGTATCACTCATCATTATTAAAAATGGTTTAATTGTTAATGATTCAACCACGGAGGTAAAAGGAAGGAGTTAAAACTACTTGTGGGAAATGCCGAAATCGTTTTAAGACAATAATTTAGATAATGCTGGGGTAAGATTAATCCCAGTGCATTGTATGTATGTCTATATCGCGAGAGGCTCGTAATGAATTAAATAATATTTATTTGAACTGTTAGTTTTAAAAGAAAAAAAAATCAAATTATCAATGCAATGCAAAATATAACTCAGGCATAAGGAATATTTCTACTTATTCAAATGTATTTAACTTCCAATTTATATTATAACTTTAACTTCAAAATCAGCAGATCCCGTCCGCTACGCGCGCTACCCCCTTCTTGATATTGTGTGGGTGCGGTAAAACTGGGATCAAAATTGCTCAAATTTGTAATTGTGATAAACAATACAACAACTTCTGCAACGTGCGCGTAAAAATTCTCTCAAACTTTTCAAAATGAAATCACACTAAACAGGTCCTTTTGCCTCCAATAGAACTTTAACTCATAAATTATATCACGGCTTATTTTCAATACAAGGGTTAAAACTGTTAAGTTTCGTGATCATTGACTACGAATAACCTCTTTATGTATAGTTATGTCAAATTTTGTTCTACGCTGGCATGTTAAGAAAATATAAAATTTCGAATACAATTCGAGTACTATTATCAAATTCCAAAGAGTTCGATCTACTTCCATAGTTTGTTAACAAAGTTGGATAAAAAGTTTCGTAAAAATCCATTAATATTTCTGACGGCTAATGTGTACATTAGAAATCGACCACAGACAGACGACAGACAGAGAGACATCACTCTAAAATTAGTCGAGACGTGTTCAAGAGGTCTTAAAACATATATTAGCATGAAAATCACGAAATCAAAAATTTTCGTGAAAACATTACTTAATACTATATTCTATATTATGAGAGAGTAAATATCTTTATTTCGTAAATAGAGTAAATATCTTTATTTCGTAAATGTGAAAACAATACTTAATACTATATTCTATATTAAGAAAGAGTAAATATCTTTATTTCGTAAATAAAAAAAATATTTTTATTTCTTAAATAGAGTAAATATCTTTATTTCTTAAATAGAGTAAATATATTTATTTTATAAATAGAGTAAATTTATAATTTACCAAACATAGAAACTTCAATTTCTTCACGTTTTAGTTTAGACTTTCTCATACTATGGAATATGGTATAGAGAAAGTTGTACTTGGTATTGTTTTCACGGAAATGTTCGATTTCGAGATTTTGATGAAAATATGCGTATGTTTCAGGACTTCCTGAACACATATTGACAATTTTCAGAGTCATTTCTGTCTGTTTGTTTGTCGTTTTTCTGTCTCAATAACTGCCACACATTTGTATTAATGGACTTTTATGACACTTCATATCCGGTTTTCTCATCGAATAATCTAGAACTAGATAGAATAGTTCGAAATTTGAGTGATAACTTCGAAATGTATTCGAAATTTCATATTTCCTTAACATGGCAGCATACGACAAAATTTGACATATTTATGCATAAAATGTGTTATTTTGCTCAATGAACACAAAATTGTATAGTTTCAATCATTGCAGTGAAAAATAACCGCATTACATTTTTTGTGGTCGTGATATCATTAACCCTATTCGGGGAAGGGTGAAGGAATTTACCCCCTCTCGACGAGGTATATTGCCAAACTTAGTATCAATTGAAATATTCTCTCAAGCCCTTTAAAATGAAGGTTAACGAGTTATAATTGTGACCATCGATACACTTATTCTTCAATAAAAATTCTTGCATAAATTGCGCAAAAAAATAAATAAATTCACAAGTTATATAAAAATGGATTCTGGTATAAGAACTTCGAGGTGAGCTACACTCAAGTTAATTTTTACTTTCCCTGCAATACATGGTAATGTATAGGGAAGGTATTGGAATCATGTCGAAAATCGCAACTCGAGTTTTCGACTGATCTACACATTTCAAGACATCTTGAATACGAAAAAACCATTTTTAGCGTGACGTCTGTGTGTGTGTCTGTGTGTCTGTGTGTCTGTCTGTCTGTGCAGATTTTGTATCCACTCTAACTAAAAAACTAATGGACCGAATTCCACAAAATTTGGTAGGTAAGTCACTTGTGAGCGAGTCTGGTTTTGATTAGTTTTGAGTACGATTCGGGATAAAAGAACCCGCCTTTTTTTTGCGAAATGGCTCGCAAAAGCTTGTATCCACTCTAACTGAAAAACTACTGGACCGAATTTCACAAAATTCGGTAGATGAGTCACTTGTGGGTAACCCTGGTGATGATTAGATTTTAATACGATTCGAAAAAAATAACCTGCTTTTTTTTGCAAAATGGCCAGCAAAAATCGTCAAAATCTAAACTAAACTAGGTATACTCAAAAAATAAGTCCGGTTACCGAATGAGAACGAAAATTGAATTAAAAGTGAAATAAATTTAATTAAAATAAAGAGAACGTTAATATAAGTCTGCAGGGAAAGTCATATGCTGCCCACATCAGATTTTTACTTTCCCTGCAATACATGGTAATGTATAGGGAAAGTATTGGAATCATGTCGAAAATCGCAACTCGAGTTTTCGACAGATCTACACGTTTCGAGACCTATAGAACACGAAAAAACTATTTTTACAGTGATGTCTGTGTGTGTGTGTCTGTCTTTGTGTCTGTCTGTGTGTCTGTCTGTCTGTGCAGATTTTGCATCTACTCTAACTAAAAAACTAATAGACCGAATTTTATAAAATTGGGTAGGTAAGTCACTTGTGAGCGAATCTGGTGCTGATTAGTTTTGCGTACGATTCGGGATAAAAGAACCCGCCATTTTTTGCGAAATGCGCCGCAAAAGTTTGTATCCACTCTAACTGAAAAACTATTTGACCAAATTTCACAAAATTCGGTAGATAAGTCAGTTGTGGGTCATCCTAGTGTTGATTAGCTTTTGGTGGGATTCGAAAAAAAATAACCTGCCTTTTTTTTGCAAGATGGACCCCAAAAATCGTCAAATTCTAAAATAAAAAAATCTGATGTGGGCAACACATGACTTTCCTTATATAATGTAATGAATTTACTACTTTTACAGTAAAAAATAGGATTTTCTTGTAGTAGATACTAATATTCTTTCCAAGATATTGAATTTTCGACAATTAGTCGTCATTTTCATTGATTTAGCGTCATTTTTATCCATTCGGCGGGATTTTCGTTAATTTGGCAACATTTCAAAAAAGTCGCCAAGTTGGCGACATTCCGCCAAATTCGTCGCCAAAATCTCGCCAAGCGTTATGCACTAAGAAATAGGTTTCTCTTAAAGCAGATAAATGACTATTGGCGTTCAAATACAAAAGTATTATTCAAAGTATCTTTTTTCAAGAATGGAACGAGCTAGATCCACGAGAAGGATTACACTCAATTTATCGCATGGTATTACATATGAAAAGTAAACATGTTTCTCAATAGGAAATATTTTTCTTATTATTTTATATGACTTTTTGATAATTTTTTTTAAAGTGTACAATATCTCGAGAACGGTTCACGTTAGCGTTCTAAAATTTATGTCAATCGTTTTCTAATGAAAAATTACATAAGAAATGTCTATTTGCGTAACTTTATTAGTGGTTTTAAATTTTTGACGATTTTTTCAAAATTTCATTCGAAAATTTAGGGGGGTTCTGAACATTCGATTGCGTATAAAAACAATAGGCTTCCAGTGTTTACGGATTGTGATTTTTGTACCAAATTTGGTTCGAATCGGTCCATTCGTTCGTCAGTTATCGTCTCCACAGACTCACTGACACACACACACACATACACACATACTTTCACACACACACACACACACACACACACACACACAGACATCACTTCAAAAATGTTTGATTCGTGATCAGGGATGCCTGAAACGTGCTCTCCCGTCGAAAACTCGAATTCGAATTTTCGACCCCGTCACAATACTTTCCTTATACATTATGTATATAAGGAAAGTAAAAACTACGTATGTTCAAATATATCCATTAAATGCTTGTTTTATACCTAATGTTTAACGAAGAAAAGAATAAGACCAATTGGTCTTATTCTTTTCTCATTACTACCCCATTACACTAGGACTAACTGTTCTCGAGATATTTTAGTTTTTTCGTATTTTCTTTACGCCACCTTTAAAAATAAATCCTGTTACCAAATGAGAAAGAAAATTGAATTAAAAGTGTATTAAATTTAATTAAAATAAAGTGAACTTGAATATAAGTCTGCAGGGAAAGTCATGTGCTGCCCACATCTGATTTTTTCCTTTCCTTTCAATGCATGGTAATGTATAGGGAAAGTATTTTAATCGTGTCGAACATCGCATCTCGAGTTTTCTAGAGATGTACACGTTTTGGGACCTCTAGAACACTAAAAAAATCTGATGTGGGCAACACATGACTTTCCTTATATAATGTAATGAATTTACTACTTTTACAGTAAAAAATTAGGTTTTTCTCATAGTAGATACTAATATTCTTTCCAAGATATTGAATTTTCGACAATTAGTCATCATTTTCATTGATTTAGCATCATTTTTATCCATTTGGCGAGATTTTCATTAATTTAGCAACATTTCAAAAAGTCGCCAAGTTGGCGACATTCCGCCAAATTCGTCGCCAAAATCTCGCCAAGAATTATGAACGAAGAAATAAGTTATTCTTACAACAGACAAATGACTATTGGCGTTCAAATACAAAGGTATTACTCAAAGTATCTTTTTTCATGAATGGAACGAGCTAGATCCACGAGAATGATGTCACCCAATTTATCGAATGGTATTACATATGAAAAGTGAACATGTTTCTCAATAGGAAATATTTTTTTTTATTTTATGACTTTTTGATAATTTTTTTAAAAAAAGTGCAATATATCGAGAACAGTTCATGTTAGCGTTTTAAAATTTATGCCAATCGTTTTCTAATGAAAAATTACATAAGAAATGTCTATTTGCGTAACTTTTTTAGTGGTTTTGATTTTTTGACGATTTTTTTAAAATTTCATTCAAAAATTTAGGGGGGTTCTGAACATTCGATTGCGTATAAAAACAATAGGCTTCCAGTGTTTACGGATTGTGATTTTTGTACCAAATTTGGTTCGAATCGATCCATTCGTTCGTCAGTTATCGTCTCCACAGACTCACTGACACACACACACACACACATACTTTCACACACACACACACACACACATACACACACACAGACATCACTTCAAAAATGTTTGATTCGTGATCAGGGATACTTGAAACGTGCTCTCCCGTCGAAAACTCGAATTCGAATTTTCGACCCCGTCACAATACTTTCCTTATACATTATGTATATAAGGAAAGTAATAAAAATATTTTTAGCATAACGCTGTGTGTGTGTATCTGAGTCAACGAGTTAGAATATATGGAGAGAGTGCGGTCCAATCTGTTCCATATTATAAACGTGGCCAAACATAGAGCAGGTGCTAGTGGGTGAGGAGGAGAAGGCCACTCATGCTTTGGCGATTTATCGCCTAAACTGTGGCGTGTACCTTCTGTTTTCTTTTTTAACTTCTATTAAAGTTGAGGATGAATGGGAAGTTGTTACACGTATTATATATACATGATTTTAAAAAATATGTATGAAGAAAAATACGAAATAAGATTAGAATATTTTTATTACCAAAAAATTTTATTACTAAAGACAAATTTTGTTAATGAAGTCAATTTCATAAAACAAATTGAACTGCTAAACAATTGCAAATAAAATATAATAGGAAATAGATTACAAGTATACAAATTGAAGAATATGTATAATATATTTAAAAACAATTATAAAGTATATGAAAAAATTATGTGCATGCTCGCTTAAAATGTGGAATTCTCCACTTTTATCCAGATAAACTTTATCTTTGAAAGTTATGTTAGCAGTATCCATATCTGCTTTGAGGCGTAATACGATTGAGTCATTTTTACATCTAATTTATTTTAATGTATTGTATGCGTACCGTCAAATATAAAACAATGTAATATTTGCAATAATAAAATATTTAACTTTATTTGCATTTTTTTTTAATATAAAATGACATTTCAGAATAAAATACAAAATCATGTCTAAATTCATAAATAGGGGCTCAGATATTGAAATAGCCACGATTCTTAAATTGTCAAAACGTGTTCGGAAGTGTTTTTGCTTGTTTAATCCACATAGAATCTGGAAATTGTTTAAAACTGTTTTTCTATAAAGTATGGGAAATAAATACGATTATAATATATTACGGAACAAAATAGAAAAATTGCATTTAATTATAATAGTTTCAGGGATTTGACTGCTAATAATTCATTTGAAAAATGCTTTAAATAAATATTGTGAAATTTGCATCCAGAATTAAAAAGACCGTAAGCACAATTGCAGTGCGCTAACTCAATGTGGCATAAAAATAAATGTTGTACAATTATATTAAATATTAAAAACTTATAGCAGAAATTGAAGATCAATCTATCCAAAATTATTTCTAAAAATTTTAAAAACAACTAAAGCATTAGGACCAAAATTATAATTAAAGCTATGTGCAGAATTTTAAATTTTAATGACCTTTAAATAGAGTTAATTTTGTATTAATACTTCTGCATTTGTTTTGTTGAAGTTTCTCAGTATGAAGTTTCGCAGTGTGACACAGCCTTATTTTAAAAAATTCAAAGAGTACGGATTTTATTAACAGAACTTTGTGGTTTTGTATTGGGTCGTGGTTTAAAATGTGATCATTTAAATTTGAGAAAAGATATGGATCCATCTGCATCATTGAATAAGTTATAAGTGTGTGCATAATGTTGCGTTTGTGTAATTTTCCAGCAGATTCAATTATACGAAAAGATTTTTCTGCAACTTTGCAAAGTTTATGTACATCATCACCAGGCGATATTAATCCATCTCTGTTTTTAATTTTAATTAAATTGGAAAAAGAAGAGTTCACTGTTAATGCCAAAATACATTGTGAGCACTTGAGTGATTTGGTTAATTTTTTTATGATGAATCCTGAAATGTAGCCTACAACATCAGTAATAAAAAGGCTCAAATTGCTTAAGTCCATTATATTATTTTCTATGTCTCTAATATTTTGTTCTACCGTTTCATCATAAAAAGTAATATCTTCATTTAAAGTATTAGTGTATTTGTTTATAGATGATGAGACATTCAGGATATTGGTTTCATCTAAAGGCAAGCAGTTTGAATTAAGGGAGGATGTAATCTGGTGATGAGAGAGTAATCTAACGTATGCTGATTTAAATTGTATGGCTGTAGAGTTATTGTTGTGTCCGCCTTTGCTTCGTACTGCACTGAAAAACATTTCAATGTGATCTTAGGAAAGTTTGTACGTGGGTAAAAAAATGAGAAGCTGAGAATCAATTAAACTGCTATATAGTAATTTTGTGCTATTGATACATGTTAATAAACCTAAAAATCCCGTTTTTCTGTTACTATGTAAAATTAAAGGGCAATTTATAGTTTTAAAAACAACTGAAGCATTAGGACCAAAATTATAATTAAAGCTATGTGCAGAATTAAGTTTTAATGACTTTTAAATAGAGTTAATTTTTTATTAAATGCTTCTGCATTTGTAATGTAAAGTATGTAAGTAAAAATGTATGATGTAAGTAAAAATATTTATATTGGTAGAGCTGTTTCTAGATCAAGAAGCCTATTACTTAAATTATGATGAGAAGAATGTGAGGTTCTTTTAGAGTTAAGATTGCTCATTTAATAGATTGCTAACGCATGATCAAGAAGTCGGTGATTCAAATACTTCTTTGGGCAAGGCATATTTCTTTCTCGAGAACTAAACAAGAGTTGTTGTTGTTGAGACCCAGACCGTCCGACCTACCAGAAAGGTGTAACTGTTTGGACGGCCGGAAAGAGCCACTCAATTTAGACCAGAACCCAGTGGGGAAGCATCCACAGGGACCGTACCCTCCTTCCCCTACCACCAACCTCTCGGAAGGACCTACTGACCCACATATTTAACGTGATCGTACTCCGCGTGAACACGGCGACAGTTTTAGCAGCAGAGGGAATCGAACCCAGGCCTACCGAGAGCAATTACCGCGTGCTAACCACTGGGCTACCGCGTCAAACTAAACAAGAGTGTAATACCAAAATACTTCTTGAAAACACTGGGAGTTTGGTAATACATCCTTTGATTTTTAATTTGTGAACGGGGGGAAATATATCTTTTTAATCGAGATGTTTATATGAAATTAATTCTAACCAGCATCGGCACCTATAAAATTTATCCGGAGGGATTCAAGGATAAGATTAACAACATTGACTAGTTTGATGTCCGACTTTGTGATTTTGGAGTGTCCCCTTGTCATCCCCTATGGGCGCCCATGCTAACTAGTAATACTTATTAAGTACGATTTACTCTGAACTAGAAATGAGATCATGCTCATATATCATTATATAAAATGCACCGAAAAGTTATGATGTAAAATCTAGCTGACATTTTCAACGAATGTAAACTATTATTATATTTTATTATGAACGTAAAATTTTATCATACGACACGTCTTTACTCTCATTAAAACTCCCATTTTTCTTCCCTAGCCACCCAATCTTGCGAGTCGCCAACCGTCGCCAAGTTCTACCTCGAAGAGAAAACATACGAGGATACCGAAAATAACTCTATAACTATCAGCAAAGTACTCCAAATGTTTTTTTAAAGTCTTAGAATGACATTATAAGTCTTTTGCAATATCACAAACACCAAAAATAAAGCAAAACTTCTAATTATACAGCATTAAAAGCAATGAAATTAATAGCCAAATGAAATGCACCATGCTAAAATCTAGCACAATTCCTTTTTAACTATATTTGTAAGATATATAATGGAAAAAAATGTTATCCATGAAAAGAGTAAAGCCCTCCTTGTACATGCTTTCACTTGCAGCCGTAATTACAACAGTACATAACCATTATTTTAGCATTTATATTTCTGGAGTACGCTCTCTGTTAGAAATTGCCATTGAAATGTATAGGGTCACAGTCGGAAGAAAATGCGTTCTCGGGGAATTCGTCCCTAAGACACCTGCCTTTATCTTTGATGACGATTGCAGCCCTTAAGCTCTCTCCATATATTCTAACTCGTTGATCTGAGTCTGTGAGTGTGTGTATCTGTGTGTGTGTGTCTGTGAGTGTGTGTATCTGTGTGTGTGTGTCTGTGAGTGTGTGTATCTGTGTGTGTGTGTCTGTCTGTGCAATGTATGTATCCACTCTAACTAAAACACTAATGAACTAAATTTCATAAAATTTTACATGTAAATTACTTGTCTATGATTCTGATTCTGCTAGTGATTAGATTTTTTTTTTATGATTCGGGATAAATGAAAACGCTTTTCTTTGAAAAATAGCCCACAAAAATATTATGTATCCACTCTAATTTAAGAACTAATGGACCAAGGTACCTGCAAAAATCGTCAAAATTTAAAATAAAAGGCTACGTATGCTCAAATGTATCCATTAAATGCTCTTTTATAAGTAATTTTTGACAAGGAAAAGTTAAAGACTAACGCCATTACTTTAGGACTAGCCGTTATCGAGACATTTGAGTTTTTTTTTTTCGCATTTTTGCTATGCTGTTTTTAACAAAATCTGATGTGGGCAGCACATGACTTTCCTTATATAACACAATGAATTTACTACTTTTACAGTAAAAAAAATAGATTATTATTATAGTAGATATTTATATTCTTTCCAAGATATTGCATTTTCATCAATGAGTCGTCATTTCCATTGATTTAGCCTCATTTTTATACATTTGGCCAGTTTTTCACTAATTTAGCAACATTGAAAAAAGTCGCTAAGTTAGCGACATCCCACCAAACGCGTCTCCAAAATCTCGCCAAGCGTTACGGAAGGAGAAATAAGTTATTTTTACAGCAGATAAATGACTATTGGCGTTCAAATACAAAAGTATTACTCAAAGTATCTTTTTTCATGAATGGAACGAGCTAGATCCACGAGAGGGATGTCATAAATTTATTGCATAATTTTACATGTGAAAAGTGAACATGTTTCTCAATAGGAAATATTTTATTTTATTTTATTTTAAATGATTTTTTGATAATTTGTTTGAAAAATGTGCAATATCTCAAGAACGGTTCATGTTAGCGTTCAAAATTTATGTCAATCATTTTCTAATGAAAAATTACATAAGAAATGTCTATTTGCGTAACTTTATTAAAGGTTTCGATTTTTTGACGAGTTTTTCAAAATTTCATTCGAAAATTTGGGGGGGTTCTGAACATTCGATTGAGTATAAAAACAATAGGCTTGCAGTGTTTACGGATTGTAACGTTTGTAC